>JAEAOA010001457.1:217500-490000 GCA_016746295.1 Potamilus streckersoni
GTGGGAGGGTGCAGAAGAAGAGGCAGACAGAAAAATAACTGGACAGGCATGGGATATGGGCATTTCAAACTGGCAGTAGAGAACAGGGAAAGATGGAGAAAAATGGTTGCAAAGTAAACTGTGGTGCTCCAAGGACCTCTTGGTGGGTTAAAGAAGGAGGAGTATGACGGCGACGATGACGACGACGACGACGATGATGATGATGACTTAAATCCAGGACAGACAGACAGTCTTAACACTCATTGATTGTCAACTGGACAAAACAAAGAAGAATTCAATGAGCAGAAATATGACCGGAAAACTACCAGGCCTTTACAGGTCTAAAGTGCGTTTATAAGCACTTCTACCCTTGTCTTACGCAATTTTCATTTTAAATGATAATCAGATTTTCCGTGAGATAAATGAAAAGAATACATATCTCTTGATTTTGTATTTTGTACCCAGTCTATAATGTTTCATTCACGTCTGAGTCTCTACTTTCGAGGGATGGTTTCCTTCATGCCGTGTGAACACCATATAAAGCTATGGGATGACTAGTCCTGCCATTCATTGTCGATCCCCATAGATTAAAGGCAACCGGCCATACTCAAACATTTTCTTTCTACATCAGATTTGCATTACATGATTAAAAGTAATTAAAAATATCTAGTGCAAGCAAGAAATAATAATATAATTACTCGAAATAGAATACAAAGCCGTTACTTCCCCTTCCCTATGATTTCCCACCTATAGAGGACGCCAACCGGAAATGACGTACATTTATCCCTGCAAGACGAAGTACATGCTTCTTGTTGTCGAAAAACTATAAACTATAAATGGGAACATTTAGATGAAACTATTGAAAACTGATTTACTGTTCAGACTTAAATCGATGTGTTTGCACGACGCACAAGATTGTGTTGCTTTCAAAGCTATTCCATCGTTTTAATTAAATTTCACAATTCATGTTAATGCAAGTAAAATGGAATCAATGCTGACTTCCCATGTCAGCATAATTAAAAGAATCTAAAGCAACCAAAGTTGGCTTCCTTATGTCAGCCGACTTCATAATATAAATCGGTACATTTAAAAGAATCCCAGGTCAGTTTCCAGAGTTGGCTTGCATTGTAATAAAATAACCTTGTCATCTGTTGGTAAGTTTCAGCAATGAGTTATTGCTCGCTGACAGTTGTGTTTATTCATCACTCGACCTACTAATTGTTTGCCGTATGTAATCAAAATTGATCCAAACGGGCATTGATATTTGCAGGGCAAATAGTATACACAGTAATAATTTGCTTTAATAATACTTTTGTAACCCATGCTAAAGAAAATATTTGCACTCACAGTCAATCTATTTTAAATGATTATTTTTATTTGCGAGATTCCATTGTATCGTTAACCTGGATACAATGGATACAATACAATTTTTGTCATTTTGCGCATTATAACTTATCAAGTGTGAACGGCAAATGCCTTCAAGCAATCAATTTAAAATCCCCTCTCTTTTCTGATTTGATTATCTGACATAAACGATATATATATATATATATATATATATATATATATATATATATATATATATATATATATATATATATATATATATATATATATATATATATATATATTCTTTAATAAATTTCTAATCTTTAAAAAAGGAATAATTATCTACTTCATTAAACAAAACTAAAATAGTACAGTTGTCTTTGTAAACTTTAGGTATTTGTGCATATAGCTGAGTAACATAAATCACGTCCGTGGGTTTTTTTAATGTCTGACTTTGGAAAATATTACAGCCGGATTTGATTATTTGCTCATCTTTCATTATGGTATAATGTGAGTGTATTAATAGGCATATCTAGATCATCTACAGATGGTGCTTGCCAATATAGGTAATACAAATCAAATCAATGTCGTCTTCGTCGTCTTCACACCACAACTTTCCTTTTTATTAATATCATTAATTACTTCATAACATTGTTGGTGATATACAGTGCTACTAAAATAAATTATCCCACTTGAGCCATCTCATTATCAAATTAAGTAATAATTGTGGATTTATATTACGTTCAATGCAGAGCATTCACCCCCACCAGTGGATTAACAACATTAATAAAATATATAAAGCATGCTCTTACAGGCAATTGTGTAAAATGTGGTATAAAAATACAAATTCATCTACCCTGACAAATCAACGAAGACAGGTGATGATATTGCTGCTTTACTGGGAAAATTACATGGGTCTCCAAAAGCTAAAAATGGAAAAACATTTACCTGGATATATTTATTAAGGTTCAGGAACTCAACTTAATATCCGACGTGACGAACGAGACCAACCAAGACCTGGAGATTATCCAATAAATCCGACTGATGAAGCATGTAACGTTCATGATTTTGCGTATAAAAGTAAAGATTTGCAACAACGACATATTACAGATGTGAAATTGATTCGCGCATTAAATTCCATCAAACATAAATCTCAGAGAGAAACTTGCTAGCTCCCTAGTGCAATATGCGATGAAAGGTAAACTTATACTAGGGGCTGTTAATTATTGATTATTTTTATACAATGGAATCAATTTCTTACAGTCCAAGAACATGTTGAAGGAGATGAGCAGCGATTAGCAAACTTGCTGATGCAGCAGTTGTCTCATGTTATGTTGCTGCATAGTTGTTAGCACGTCAAACAATATGGCAAATTTATCTACCACCACCTAAACAAAGTCAGTATGTACATTTTGATGTCAGTGCTTCCAATGAAGTTCAACCATCAGATATTTTGTTTTTACCACTCGATACTATAAAAACCGGTTGACGTAAATAACGCACATACAAACACGCGTTAACTGTTCTTGACGTTGAAAAGATAAAAAGAAAAGAGCCTTTATCAACTAAAACAGCAACTGAAGTTGCATTTGCGCTTGAACGAATTAATCAACGTGGTAGTCTATGATTGCCACAATTACTACAGGTTGATCCTGGCAAAGGAATTTTTGGTTTAGTATAATCAGTGATGAAAACACATAATGTCAAAATCAGAAGAAGACAATGAAATGCATCGCGATTAGGCAATCTTTAAACGATTTAATGAAACACTTCCTGAATGATTATTTGGATATCAATATGCAAGGTAAATATGCACCGACGTTAAGTCCAGGGAGAGATCTCATGACTGGGTTGCAAGATTACCAAGAGTGATAGCTGCATTAAATATTGATATTATTCGTGCACGTTCTATGAAGCTTACCAATGCAATCACAATGAAATATACACGACCTGACAATGTCAGGCAACGACATGACTCCTTCTCAAAACGACCGGTACTATATAATGTAGCTGTATGACATCTGTATGAACCCAGTGAACTTGAAGTGGGTAAAAAAGAGCAACTGATCATATCTGGAGTGTGATCACATATAAAATTTTCAACATGGTAAGGTCAACGGGTAGATTTGCAATATACAGACTGCATTCAAGTGTTCCTCAACGTGGATTTGTATGCGAACAATTATAGGTATTTCCTGAAGACACACAATTACCACCACCTTCACTTCTGTAAACAGGCTCCCCGACATAGATTACACTAAAGACAGGTCCACATCTCATTTTCACGTATGCGACCAAGACTACTATTAACTCTATCAACGGTAAACTGTCTTCGATTATTATCCGAAGACTATCACAACATTACTGCGTTAAAACTTGAACAATGATTATTCTGCATTTGTTTAAGTGTCATAATAAATTCAATATCAATACTAAACTCTAGCTTAATGTTGTCACATTGTTTACTGCTTGCTAATTTTTTCTTGATGACGACGAAGTCGTTATTAACATCTTCAGTGATTATACAATCCATAATAACCCGCCGGAGTTGAGATATTCTTCTGACCCGAGACACTGCAAGATAAAGCATGTTTAACCATTCTATACGATCAGCTATAATTCAAATATTGGTATCAGAATAGTTAATCCTTGAGATGAGTAAATCGTTAAAATATATCCTAGTGTCCACGGAGATTTGTCCCTGATGTCACGGAATTGTGTAAATATTTTTTCTTTTTTTCGCTTTTAGTGTACAATGATACCCGAGGGTGATCAATGTACATTCTATATTTCGAAAATAGTGAGTTCGGTTCTTCCTTGCTCGGCACGTGCGAAGTGCTTCAGGCTGGAAAAACTGAATACATGAATTACACAGACGATGTTGAGCTACATTGTGTGTATATATAATTCAAACTGGAACGAAATTAGGACATTAATTACGAACCGTTTTGTCGATCAGAGGTCTACTGTGAGACCTGCATATCTCCAGCTGTAGCGAACTGTGTTGGTGTTGCAGTGCTGTGTTGGTGCAGTGGTTTGCTATTCTATCTGTGTTTGTGTAGAGCTTTGTTGGTGTTGCAGTGCGTTGTGTTGTTGCCGTGCTGTGTTATGCTGTAGAGTTTAGTGCTGAGCTGTGCTGTGTACATCTGTGAAAAGCTGCCTGTGCTGTTTAGAGCTGCGTATGCTGCGTGTGCAGTGCCGGGCTGTGCTGTGCGTATGTTTCCGAGTGCTTTGAATATTCCAACGTTGCCAGTCTGGTTGAGGGAAATCGGGCGTTGCAGACCAAAGTGTCGGGTGCTGATTGTCAAACCCAGGAATCAAGTGGTCAGGTGACTACAAATCTGTTTGTCTAGTGGAACTGGTAGCAAAGAGTTTTAAGGGAGTATATACATAGCTCCAGATAAATATTTTGGCCGTTGGCTAACGTAGGGTTTTTGTAATACCCAGTGTTTGCTATTGTGTAGATATTGTGATTAAAATTATCAATCCGTTATTTTGAACGAACATTTGTTATCAATTCGTTATTTTGAACGAAAATATAATTTGTATTTTACTATTGTGAAGTCATATTTCTGTTCTTTTATATACCGTGAATCGTTCTTTCTTTATTTGTCTTGGTACCCTATTTGTTACATTAGTAAGATCGTGCTGATTATGTTAATTTGTTCCATATTGGGACTCATTCACGCACGTATCATACTTCATTTGATATTTTCATATAATAAATACATTGTATTGTATCCCCATCAATGGTGTTTTGTTATTAATCTGAAAATCCCAAACTCGGTTGTCTTGTTACACCTGAGAGCGTTCGAGGTTAATGCGCTCTCAACAATACTTACAAAAACCAAAACAATATCCTTTGATACAAGAATGTCTTTATCTGGATGCAGTCTGATTAATCATTTAAACTCTTTCAGTGGTTCATCAATAGCTTTCAGTGGTTCATCAATAGCTCTATGATCATCAGTTATTTCTTCGTAATAATCCACAAAAATGTTCAGACACTCATGTGAAGACTGTCCAAAAAAAGACAGCGGTTGCCAAAATTCGCCACACATTATCACATCTGTATTTTTCAATAACAGCCAATCAAGAAGCATTTTCATACTTCTAACGATACTGAGCATATCTCGTCCCACATAATAATCTTAAGAATATATTTTTCACCCATTTTTCAGGATTGTACGTGTCTCCGAACAATCTAAAATACCCAAAGTATTGTTAGATTTAATTCCACGATTTTTTTTATTTCTCTGGCGAGTGTTTGTAAAGGTGTCAGCACAACTATATAAAAATTTCAAAAAAATTCAATCGCAGGCGTTGTTTTACCAGAACCTTAAAGCCTATTGAGATAAACGGTTTTTATGTCGGGCCACTTGATCATATACAGATGAAGCCGATGACAGTTCTGATATTTGATTATTCTTGTAATATATATATATATATATATATATATATATATATATATATATATATATATATATATATATATATATATATATATATATATATATATATAACATCTTTGTGAAGTGAGCAGCTAAATTTTTTGTTGTTCTCCATTTGCCCCATAATGCATCGGTACCGATCTTTAACAAATCCGAATATTTTTATTGATATAAAATTAATCCGTGGAGACTCTGACTGCAATCAGAGGAAATCTGTTCATCATCGATAACAAATTTATTGAAACGTATGCTAGCATAGAAGATCACAAATGAGTGAATTGCGGTGACTCGCCTTCAGTATAATTCACAATCGTACCTAACTTAATATTATCAGATAAGAAAATATCTTCTACAATGAATGTGTATTTTTTCATTAAACCATGAAGAATAAAATCTATTTCAGCATTATCCATGATTAAGCTGCAGCAATGTCGTTTATGGTCACATGATCGTTTTTGCATAAATTTACCGATTATTATGCTACTGAGATCTTTTGCAAGTTTCTCATCGCCTTCTTTTCTGCATTAACGTATATTTTCAGTAATTTTAACAATATAATCCTTGTCGAGATCAGGAAATTCTCTCCTATAATCATTGATGTTAAATCTATCTGGTTCTGGCAACCAAACTTGTTTTTAACAATGATATGATAATAACGCCTCACACACTTTCAACGATATTATAATTACAGCATCAAGCATGTAGTGCAATAAAGCTATTAGAGCTCTTGTGTCCCTAAAAATACATTCCGAACTACACATAAACAAATGGATGAAGACTGAGCGCAAACTCGAATGACTCAAAACATGCAAATCTAGTTAAATTCTAAGGTAAAGGTCAAATTATCGCAACTCTGGTCATCTCGTGTGTTGGATGACCAAATCTTTTAAAATACTCATAACAGTCTCTGTATCCAAGAAAACTTCCAGGATAACATGATACCATGTCAAGAGAGATAACATCTTTGTGAAGTGAGCAGCTACTGATGGAACGGTAAAACAATTATTTAATAATTGTCCAAACATCGTCAGAAGTATATTTACACCAAAGGTATTGTGCAAGATATTTCATTTCTTTGTGGAGAAATTCTTTATAATAAATTTCTCCGCTAGGTCGTACAAACGGATAATAATCTTCATTATCAGAACTTTCAAACAGCCATACGGATACAGGGTCACTCTTACTTATATTTCTGATAAAATCAAACATATCATCTTCATGTTATTTATTTGTTTTGTCTCTTGGAAATATTGTTACTGCCACAGTCCATAAATATGCGTTATGATCAATGATCGTTATTGGAATTACTCTTGATTCTTATTTCGAATTATAAACAATCTCTCCGGTTAACGTTTTCACTGTTATTGGAAATTTTAATTACTTTTCTAGTTCCACAGCATCACTGATTGTCGCTCCTGAATCCTACGAGTTTATATTTATGTCATAAATCAATTAAATTTTTTCCATGTATGGGTAATTAAAGTAAAAATAATTATAATAAGATTATAATAAAATAATATTTGTTCAGATATAATGTGTATTTTTATGTCGTAAATCACTTAAATATTTCCATGTGTGGGTAATTAAAGTACACAAAATTATAATATGATTTCAAAAAATATTTGTTAATTTTTATTCTGGTGATACTATTTATTTTTTATTGTGATAATATTTATTTTTATTCTGAAATATTTTTAAAATTCTGATTTTATGTTTACTCAGACAATCTACGATGATGTTCTATAAGCGTTCATACAGATTAATATTCAGTGACTACCTTTGTAAGTCCAACAATTGTCTAATCTGGTCAGTAAGTTTGAAATGTATTATTGATAATAGCGGATTATGAACTCAAAGATAAACGGGATTTATTGGAACTTGACGGGTAAATGTATTTAAGATATATCTCTTCTGGGCCTGATTGAGGTTTTCGAGGTTCACTTAATAACTTCCATTGATGGCGTCACATACTTCGTTGACTGTAATCAATGATAATATATTTACATACAATATGAAGACCTCAACTGCATGTATCATTGTTCTGTTTAAGAATTCCTGCTGTAGAGTTTATTTTTCTTCATGATTCGAGGAAACTCGGAAAATATTCATTGATGAAACTTGAAAAATATTTTCTTTTCAAAGTCAAGATCAGGTATTATTAAATTATTACCATATAAGTTAATCGTTTTTCCGTAGTGTCTATAAACAAATCTTGATCATAATAACCTTTGTTTTCAATGATGATTTTGCTAGCGTATTTTTGTTCTAACCTGATCTGTTGCATATGCTGAAAAAATCTGATACTTTGTTTTACATCATCGCTGCAATATCGTATTATACACAAAAACAATGTTTCTATATCAGAGTATGTTCGGACGTATTTCAATTTGATTGCAGCAGCAAATCATCGAATCAACTTTACATTAATAGATTCTTTGTATCTTCAAGAATAAATAATTCGTCTTTTTAAATCATGAATCCCTTCCTTATTGTTGATAAATATATATCTGTTAAAATACATCACGGATATTCCTTTCGATATTTTGTAATATTTGTAAATGTTTGTTTCACCGAAAGAAATTTATCTCGTTTAGGTAAGGGTGGTCCAACATAAACAGGTGGAATTTCAGGCAATGCTAATTCAGTTCTAATTGATGACTGATAAATATCTACGGCTTAAAATCTTGACACTTTTTTCAGTGTCATGTATCGTGAACAGTAATAGCTATCTTGGATTCTCTGCCCGTTATAGATTTAATTCTGCGCTGGAATTCGTCGTTAATCAGTTTTATTTGAAAACTGCCCGTAGGTATACCAACATCTTGCTAATCAGGAGATCCATAAGGTTTTTTTTTATTTGCAAATACCAATTAAATGTTTGGCTGTATCCCACTAAATGATTTCAATCAAATATTTGGCCAACTATAATAATCCCATAACTATGCTAGCACTATTTTTTGGCTGAAATCGTGGTTGGAAAGTTTACGCTAAACTCAGGACAGGACGAACTCGTCGATATCATTGTGGTTTTTCCCGATGTTGTACTAGTGACGATTTGTTGATGTAGTTTGCGTGTTCGCTTATTGGGCGCTGACATTATTAATATTATTATTGTTAAATTGTACGGACTTGGAAACCAGGATCATTTTGTTAAATTCCTAATCAGATATTATTCCATCATTAGGGCTTCTTGATATTGTCGATGATAATTTTGAATATGCAGATGTAGCTGCTGTCAATTTCATTGTTATTTATCGATTGTACATGACCATATTTTTACAGCGATGTTACGAATACCAGCTATACCCATTACAATGAAATCATTGATTCTAATTGCGACCGGCAACACAAGTGATGCTGGCAGCGTAGTAACAATTGTTACCGTTCCAGCAATAACTGCAGATGTTGAATAAACAATTGCATCAATAACCACAACACGTCTGTGATATTTATTCTGCTTGATTCTATAATCATCGATGATAATTTTCAGTTGGTGCTGCCACAACGATATTTCCTCTAATCTGTATTTGTTTACCGATTGAATTTCTGAATTGGGATCCGACGTCGATGGCAGAGTCATTAGTGAAATCATATACAAGTATTAAGTAATTAATTGAGGTTCAACGAATTCCAGACACCACCAGTAGGACGCTGAGGTTAATATTTTATCAATTAATTCCAGTATTAATATTTCTTAGTTATCTTTATTACACACAATAGACACGGACCCATAAAAAAATATTGGTTGAATAACGTCATGCATACTTTGTAAATATCCTAAATTTTGCAGAGCTGAACACTGACAGCCTATACACACCATTGACTTCCGCAGTATGATTTATGTTGTTATTTTGCTGTGACAATGTTGCTGATTCGTGTGATACTGTGTATACCACATTGATGATCTCTTTGTGACGAATTTTAATCAGATCAGTTTTATTAACGACGTTAGGCATTCCACTGATTATGTTAAATTTCGTATTAATTTCAGAAAGTTTTATATCTACAGCGAATGGATTTTAAAAAAAAAACTGTTCTGCGGTTTCAGTAAGTTTCCGTAAGTTTTTACGAGCATTCATAAACATGTTTACGTAAACGTTATATTCGGATCGCAATGTGCTAATTTGTCATCGATTGTGGTTTCTCTATCACCTACATATGTTTTCGTTGAGGCATCTTCATCATTTGTTGGTTTTCTTGAGTTGTATCACTGGTGGTTTTTAAAGATCAGCAAACACTTTTAACAATTTCATTTCTGATAGTTGCGATTGGTACACCTGAGTCTGATTATACAGTCGTCAGTGAATACTGGAATATTATCCGTGGCAGTACCTAGAACTCTACGAATTATGTCAATCCACTTTAAAACACTGTATCTATCCTGAAAACAACAACGTCATCCCGGTCAACTCCAAATAAGTCCATAATATCAGCAAGTTCATCTTTTGTCGCGTATTTTTATAAATCCATATCGTGTTTGTATTTCCTGTCAGAGACAGAAGATGATCTTCCATAAATATCAACCATTATATTTACTATTGTCTGCTTAAATAGTTACAATGTGGTATATTCGTATATGACTTGATGAGGTGGAATCAGGGACCTTGACACAGAGTACAGTAATTACACGACCACATATTGGCGGATCAGTTATTGTCTGTATTGAATACCATGCTGGTATATCACCAGCTAAATACATATTTCGTAAAAATTCTTTTGGGTGTGCCAACCCATACGAATCGAAATAAACATTTCGACGTGGATCAATCGCATATGCACCCAAATGAATAGCTGAGCCAGAGGTTTTATCTAGATTAATGATACCAGTTTCAACACGGTTTGGTTTGAGCAGTAGTTAGTAACGCATAAAAACAGCTATGAAGTTATTGATGTTTAGTTCCTTAGCAATATAAAGCAAATCAAATTAGACATAGGGAAAATCAACGAACTCTCCCCGGCAGTCTTAGACCTTTCCTACCTTTTTCTTTTTTGTAGAAGTTTTTATTCCTTTTCCTGTTGCTTTCTTCAATGCCATTCCATCAGCAGTTCCAACAGCACATAACGTAGCTGCTTTTGTAACATCTGGGGCTCCACGGCTATGAACGCTAGTATAACTGCAAGAAGTGAAAATATATCACCCGTCTTGGCGATGTATTTAATGACATCTGCAGAAAAATTCGTATGCCGGTCTTCGATTGTTTGGCATTACTGAAGAGGCTGAGTTGACGCTCTGACAATGATAGTTTATTCCGAACACCTGCAATCTGTTTTTGCTTTAGTGATATTTTTATTCCACTGTTATATTTTGATTCTGTTTGTTGCTTTTTAATCTGACCAGGAGTGAGAATAACACTAGCTTGATGATAGGACATTATAATATCATGAGTGATTTAATTACATGTTTTCTACTGGGGCATCAATGAATCGCATTCGTCTACCAACACCTTCAAGTAAAATTGACGTATCGCTGAGTAATACGGCGATTTCTCTGTAACTACCAAGAATAACTGGTAGACCGGCTATTCTTGGTGATGACCGTGCTACATGAGTTAGGAAGTGTACACCAACGACATATTGCCTGAACAAATCTAAATGTTCCAACGAAAATTAATAAATCGGATACAGCATGGTAAAATCACGTTGAGATATCTGTAAACCAGAACCAGAATCAACATTTTGATCACGTGCCATAAATGTCATTAACCGATGACAAACATGTGTTACATGATTATTTTCGAAATTTGATAATACTACTTCGGATGGTTCCTGATGACCATTTATCCTTAACGAAACTTTACTAACTCCAAGCGAGTCAAATACCATCGGATTTAGTGTTTGTGTGCTTTGTCGTGTATTTTCCCGAAATGCGACAAATATACGCTGCGGTGTAGACACACCATGCTGAGATTTTATACACCATGTAAATAAGCCAATAACTTCACTTGAAATTCCATCTATGGTTATTGTCAACCATGATAACATCGATTTACCACCTTGACTTATAAAAGCAAGTTAACGTTCTTCTTCAGGAATTGTTGGAGTCATTACTTGCATCCACAACGAAAGTTTTGTTAGTCTAATATGCCTACATTAACGGCAGCATCACGCCATATTATATCATTGTTGTTGTTTTTCCTAACAAGTACAACTGTATGCTTGCATCCAAAAATAACCTAACTTTTCTGCAATATCCAAATATATGTGATAGTGGAATCACACATGAAAATTCTTCATCCTCATTTAAGATTATTAGATGTGTTGCAAATCCAAAGCTGAAATTTTCATTCATCGATAATACTGCATGAAAATCAGCATCTCCTCCTTACATTACATGTAGTTACGTTATTGCTTTCTGGATGATCAACGGAATCGTTGGCAAACATCATTGACGGACCAGCCGATCTCGAGTAACAAGACCAAGTATTGTAGTGGTAATATTGACATCATTCTGCACTGATTCAATATTTGTTTCCGTCAATTATATATGTGGCGCTTTTAAATAACGCCATAATACCGCTGTTATCAAAACCAAGTTTTTCAACAATTCTGTATAGTGTATCATCTGTTTGTAAAAGTCTACCTTTTGCTTCAATGAATGCCTCGGGGAGTAAGATATATATGCTTGTATCCTGAACATGCAGCTTAATTCGCGCACGTTGATTTGGCTCTCGTTCGTCATATTAATAATATTGATAATCGCGCACAGACTCGTCCTTGAGTACCGAAATGCCCATGCCAAATGTGGGATCAGATACTCGTTTAACCATCTTTATTATATTTGCAATCGTCTAACAAGAAGACCACTTCCTTTATTATACAAGCGGTTATATATTTTTCTGTTTCACCAGCCAACTCTGCACGTTTTTTTTATTCGTAACTTGATTTATTATTTTACTAACTTTGCAGGCATCACTTCATTGCTGGTTAATTGTACTGGCTGAACTTTTTGTCGTATTAACCTTGCTAGTATATCTTTGATCGCCAAAAATGCTTTACCGGCAACATCACCAAAACCACCAATACCTTTTTCACGAACAACGTCATCAGCTTTTATTCCCTGATGCTTTGCAATCGGTATGCTCTTGGGACTTTCCTTCTAAATAGGCCCTGAATAACATCGCCGAGTCCATCACCGTAGCATGTTTCATAAACTGGTAAACGCGAATTTATCACCATGACCATTACAGGTCCACGTTGAGCATTATGATAAACATTAATATCCATGATACCTCCTGTAAATAATCGATAAAAAATATTAGCTGCTTCATTAATGATTTTTGGGGAAGTTACCGGCGCGTTTTCCGCCAATGAGAATTCTAGTCGTTCAACATTGGCAATGACGTTATCATTACATGGAGTAATAAGAAAAGTTCCCCTGGTACCTGTACCAGTACCACTTCAATACCACCAATGGGAGATTTTGTATCTTTCTTACTTGTTGTTTGAGCTGGCCGTGGTAGTTGCCGTTGTTATTGTGGTGATTGTGACCGTTTTTGTTAGCAATCTACCGCGTTGATATACTCAAAGTGTCTTGGATCATCATTTCGGGCCTGATCAACTCCGTAATGTATGAAAAATATCCATTTGTACCAGTCTTCATTGATTATAGATATTGCTTTTATTTTCGAGAGTTTTCGCAGCACTAACAGCTTATTGTCTTATGTTCTTGGCGTTCCTGACATCAGCAATAGTATTTTCCGTAAATTTATACATAGGACAAATTCTTAATTTTGTTCTGTTTTGGTTTTACTTCTACTTCTGATTCTGGAATATGTTCCTTTATTTCACCTATTTCAGCACGAGCTCGATCTGTACCTTCAAATATTTATAGCCCTGGTTGAGCAGCAGCTATTTTGCCTGGAAGTTCTCTTATAATCTTCTTTGTTTTATTAGTGCGCTCCGCTATTTTTCCAAATGCTTCAGCGCTTTGCTTTAACGTTGGAGAAATGTTTTGGTAGTTTTTGTAATTGGTTTCAATAACTGTTCTGCACCTTCTGCAAATTCAACATGAGACTCTTGACGAGCTTGTAGTTGTTGCTTTACACCATTATGAGGCGGAAGATAATTTTTAATTGCCTATAGTCGCTCTCGAGCTAATCTAGTTGTGTGAGATTTTCCTATCCTTATTGATATTAACAGTGATTTAATTACAGCAGCAGAGGAGGTGAACGACTTGCATTGAGTGACCAGCATGTAAACAGACATGCATAAAAAATGAAAACACAAAACGTCAAGAATAAAGTAACAAAATGAACTAACCCAGTTCGAGAAATTTCGTGGTCAGTTAGAGGTTTTGGGTTAGACGTTATTGGTCTTATATTTGTATTCATTTTCGTAAGAGCTTTTATTTTTCATAAATAATGTCTGAAACAAATTGTCTGTTGCCCCTCTCTTCTGAAATAGTAATTCTAATAAGTTTGTTAGTACCACAAAATATAAGTATCGTTGAAATAAGCTAAGATAGTGGATTGAAAACTGACCAGCTGCTAAACTATTAAAGAAAAGACGAAAAGAAAAAAAAACATAGCATAGTTTTTCAGTTGAGCTAGTATATTTTTCCCGACGGATATATGTCATTAAATATTGTGTACAGTAAAACATATCTTGAAAAAAACTCACTCCTTTTGTCAAATAATTATAGTCTTTCAACAAAGGTGGTAACTCATAACAAGTTACAATACTAAATTAAAAAAACAAATGCATTGAGTACATAGTATCTCAAGACAGGTGGTCTGACATAGCAATGGTCTTTGAAAACAAATTTTACTGTAGTATATATGTTGATGCCTATGGTGTCAATTTACC
Organism: Potamilus streckersoni; assembly: GCA_016746295.1. NCBI lineage: Eukaryota > Metazoa > Mollusca > Bivalvia > Unionida > Unionidae > Potamilus > Potamilus streckersoni. The sequence goes on from JAEAOA010001457.1 coordinate 232,065, forward strand.
TTGGCCGCAAGTATGTATATTCGTGGTTTGACGTTTGCTTAAAGTTTCATGCCTTCAGGTGACAACCAGTTGAGATCGAGATAACTTCCTTGTAAAACTCTCTCTCTCTCTCTCTCTCTCTCTCTCTCTCTCTCTCTCTCTCTCTCTCTCTCTCTCTCTCTCTCTCTCTCTCTCTCTCTCTCTCTCTCTCTCTCTCTCTCTCTCTCTCTATATATATATATATATATATATATATATATATATATATATATATTGTATAATATTTTATAGTCTTTGTGGCAATACTCATTATTCATTTAAAATCATGGGATATTTTGTGTATTTAAATCACATGCCATACTGTGTCTTGAAATCATATATCACACTGTGTATAAAATCACGTACTATATTGTGTATTGAAATCACGTACCATATTGTGTATTGAAATCACGTACCATATTGTGTATTGAAATCACGTACCATATTGTGTATTGAAATCACATGTACTATTATGTGTTGAAATCATATACCACACTGTATTGAAACTTTATGTATTAAGTAAATACCAGTGCCGGATTAAACACTGTAGAGGCCTATAGGCAGACGAGAACTCAATGCCCCCCCCCTCAAATTATCTCCTAATAAGTCAAGAGCAAATCAATACAATACTATAATGATTCGTTGTCGCAAGGCCCCTAAAAGGCGTGGGGCCCATAGGCCGGTGCCTACTCTGCCTAATTGGTAATCCGGCACTGGTAAATTGGTAAATTTTTTTAAACAAGTGGGTGGTCATTATGTGATTACTATGAAACAAATTGGTGGTTATTAAGTCAATGATATTGAAACAGTTGGGTGGTTAAGTGGATGCCATATTGAAACAAATAGGTGGTTGTTAAGTGAATGCCATATTGAAACAAGTGGGTGGTTAATAAGTAAATACCATATTGAAACAATTAAGTGGTTATTAAGTGAATGCCATATTGAAGCAGTTGATTGGTTATTAAGTGAATGCCACATTGAAACAAGCGGGTGGCTATTAAGTGAATACCATACTGAAACAAGCGGGTGGCTATTAAGTGAATGCCATATTGAAACAAGTGGGTGGCTATTAAGTAAATCCCATATTGAAACAAGTGGGTGGTTATTAAGTGAATGCCATATTGAAACAAGTGGATGGTTATTAAGTGAATGCCATATTGAAACAAGTGGGTGGTTGTTAAGTGAATGCCGTATTAAAACAAGTGGGTGGTTGTTAAGTGAATGCTATATTGAAACAAGTGGGTGGCTATTAAGTAAATGCCATACTGAAACAAGCGGGTGGTTATTAAGTGAATGCCATATTGAAACAAGTGGGTGGTTATTAAGTGAATGCCATATTGAGACAAGTGGGTGGTTGTTAAGTGAATGCCATATTAAAACAAGTGGGTGGTTGTTAAGTGAATGCTATATTGAAACAAGTGGGTGGTTATTAAGTGAATGCCATATTGAAACAAGTGGGTGGTTGTTAAGTGAATGCCATATTGAAACAAGTGGGTGGTTATTAAGTGAATGCCATATTGAAACAAGTGGGTGGTTGTTAAGCGAATGCCATATTGAAACAAGTGGGTGGTTGCTAAGCGAATGCCATATTGAAACAAGTGGGTGGCTATTAAGTGAATGCCATATTGAAACAAGTGGGTGGCTATTAAGTGAATATCATATTGAAACAAGTGGGTGGCTATTAAGTGAATGCCATATTGAAACAAGTGGGTGGTTATTAAGTGAATGCCATATTGAGACAATTAGGTGGTTGTTAAGCGAATGCCATATTGAAACAAGTGGGTTGCTATTAAGTGAGTGCTATATTGAAACAATCTGAGATCATTATATGAATACCAGTAAATATTTGGGTGGTCATTAAGTGTTTTCACCCAATGTACTGACATCATTGTAGTACATTTGAATATAAAGGATACTCTATTAAAAAAAATCTACTATTGAATAGACTTCAAAATTACTTCTCATTGATTTTACTATTGAATAGACTTCAAGAGGTTGCATAATGTTTTATTATTGAATAGACTTCGAAAGGTCGTATAATGTTTGTAGTATTGAAAAGACTTCGAAAGGTCGTATAATGTTTGTAGTATTGAATAAACTTCGAAATGTCGTATAATATTTGTAGTATTGAATAGACTGAATAGGCATCGAAAGGTCGTATAATGTTTATAGCATTGAACAGACTTCGAAAGGTCTATAATCTTTGTAGTATTGAATCGACTTCGAAATGTTGTATAACGTTTGTAGTATTGAATAGACTTCGAAATGTCGTATAATGTTTGTAGTATTGAATAGACTTCGAAAGGTCGCATAATGTTTGTAGTATTGAATAGACTGGATATACATCGAAAGGTCGTATCATGTTTGTAGTATTGAATAGACTTCGATATGTCGTATAATGTTTATAGTATTGAATAGACTTCGAAAGGTCGCATAATGTTTGTAGTATTGAATAGACTGGATAGACATCGAAAGGTCGTATAATGTTTGTAGTATTTAAAAGACTTCGAAAGGTCGTATAATGTTTGTAGTATTAAATAGACTTCGAAAGGTCGTATAATGTTTTTTTATCTTATCGAAAAGATTTGGAAATGTCTTACTGTTTAACTATTTTCTTTTAAAAGTCTTTAAAAAGTGGTTTAGTATTTTTACTGAGTTTGATCAAATATAATACTTCCAGGCCCATAATGAAATGTGTGTACATAATTTGACAATGTACACAGATCTCTTAAAATTTCCAAATAGCAAGTAGTCAAGTTATATAAGTGGAACGATGCATTCGGAAAACCTGAAAACAAAAAACAAAATAGGATCATAACAAACAAGTAAACACGACACATAACTAGAATTACAACAACATAAAGGGTAATCTTTCATGAATACTATTTTCCTTACCAAAAATAATTCTCTGCAATGCGAGCGAAGAAGGGTCCTCGGGTCGACATAGCAGACGAATTATTGCCTCTCGACTTTTGATATCATCAAGAGAAAATCTAAACCATTCCCTGAAACGATCCTTTAGTTTCTCTTTGGCAGACATGCTGGTGTCCCGAACACCGTTTACTAATTCCTTGATTACAGTCGTAGAGAATGCTGTTACTGTCTGAAAAGATCAAAATCCACATCTACTCAACATAATTCTGGAGGTTTCCTAAAGAATTCACATGTACTAGTCAGTTTTTTTTTTTATTAAAAACGGAAATTTATTTATTTATTCCAGCAAAATGACTTAATTAAATTTAAACGGATTAATATTGACACAAATAGATGAAAAGAAATTGGTTAAAAGAGTCATGTTTTTGTGCAACAGAGAGTGTTTTTAAATCATTAATTTGATATGTGGTTATAGTCGAAGTCTATCCCACTATTGTCAAGCAATGATATCTAATCGAAAATACTTGGCAAATTAAAAGTCCAATTTTATTTTTAATATGTGTTGTGATGAAATATAAAGTCGTGCTGAAAATTGTGTATCAATAAACAAAATAGCTAAGTCATGCAATGACTTTATTTGGTTTCTTGTCACGTTTAATGATCGCTGGATAATTTATATGGTAGCCTTGTCGTAATCACTGTTTCGTGACAAGCTGAAAGTCTTTTGATATCCAATAACCGGACAATTACGCCAGATTTATCAAGTCTGTTCTTGGAGTGGTAGCTATTTATAGGTTATAATGAGGCATGGATATCATTTTCAAATAATACTAATTATTTTTAAGGTAGCAGTTATGCTGATTAAGCTACCAATTCAAGAGTGTATAAACAGACTAATTACTTAACCGAAGAGCCGCGCTCGTCATTAATTTAAGAGCGAACGAACCATTTGTGAGCTACATTTTAGTAAAAATTCTATTTGGTAGGGCTAATTACTTTCACGCTGACATCAGACTCTAAGGTGTATATTGTTTCCACTGAACCTGAAAATCTGTCAAACTGATCCGCCCACCATTCGGTTCCCTGAAGTACGTAAAGCACTGTTTAAGTAATTTACTAAACGTACCTAAAGTAGTTGGCACCCGGGAAGGATCTTTCATTTGTTATCAAATACAAATACTTTTAATATGTAAACACACAGAAAAAAAATAATAAAAAATATATATATATATATATATATATATATATATATATATATATATATATATATATATATATATATATATATATATCATGTTTGCAAGTAGATTTTTTAAACAATACAATAATGTCATAAGCAAATTGGAAAAAACTTTTACTTTGGCGAATGTCTCATTTGGTTTGAAAACTTGTAGTGGTATTTCATTTCTCCCGATGACACCCTCCCCCCTTCCTTTCTGGTTGTCCTCATATAGTTTTGTATTATTTGCAGCATTTTGTGTAAATTAAGCAATTGTTAATTTTAGTCTTTAGAAACTATTTTTGAATTATTCATTTCATATGTCATTTTTGTTGAACAGTCATTGCAATAAATGATGTTAACACACAGTATACTTTTCTCGTATTTAGCTCACTGCTTTTAAGCAAAGCTCTCTGCTGGATTATTTTTGGAATTTTGATGTCAATTTTTATATTAAATTTATTGGCATGAACAATGATACAGATTAAAATCATTAAGTCTCTCATCCTCACTTATAAAAAATAAATATCGAGCTTGGGATTTTCCTCTATCTTGAAATCAACTTTTCGTTGTATGGCTATTGCGTTATCTGGCTTATTGTGCTTTGATGTATTTTCCTCTATTTTGAAATAACTTTGCGTTATCTGGCTATGTCCTTGCACATACTAAATAAAACCCCTATCGTTCTCTGGCTTATTTTCCTCTATCTTGAAATTAACCTTGCATTATTGTCCGTGAAAGTATGGCAGACATGTGAATTTTAACACGTGAACCTTTGTTATGGCATAATTGTAGAAGACATCCCCGTGTCAGAAGTAATGTTTACGTATTTATTCCGTAATACCTAACATTGTAATCGCACCTACACGTATTGCCACTAGTGTTCTATATAATAAAAAGTGCGTTATGGCTTAAATTCAAACTGTCAACTACAGCTCGAAATTCCGTTCAGATAGATGTCAGATATTTCGGGTTGTCTTACACGTAGATATCGTATGATTTCCACAATGCCACACATGTAGATATAGTATAATTTGTTACAGAAAAACTAAGTATTAAGAGTCCAAAACATCATTTCCGAATACTTTGCAAATTCCAGCATTGTGTCTGAAAGAAACCTTTAATAGTGGCATTGTTTTCTCTTGCAAAATATAACATATCTTAGAGCATGTTTTTCACTTATTGTTCATAACTTCAGATATGGTCTAAGGATCAAAGTATTAGAAAAGACAGTCCCTTGCGTTTAAAGGGTATTTTCTTATCTAGTTAAATACAAATGTCACTTACGCTATATTGCTATTTCCTCTTTACATGGAAGTTTTAATCCTAGTGTATCGTTGCTTCCTTACTAAACTGTACACGTGAACAGACACTTATACTTCCACGTTGTCGCCATATAGGTAAATTAGAAGTCAATGATCACATATTTTATGACATTCTGATTTGATACCCCTGAGATATTATTATTCGAAAGGATAAAAACACGTTAGACTTCCGCAAAATTTAGGCTTTCTCATTTTGCTTAAAACACTGGAAGATATATATATATATATATATATATATATATATATATATATATATATATATATATATATATATATATATATATATATATATATATATATATATATATATATAGTTAGAAAACTAGAGAAAACACGGAATCTGTTATTTGTTATATTCTTAAATTTTGCAAACCATAAAAATAAGGATATTTTGAAAAATAGATTCCGCATTATTGACCTTTCTATATTCTTATTATAGGACTTTCTTTTGCTTTCCGTAAGATTGCATATTCGCTAGAGAGATGCACAAAACTTACTCAGCAGAAGAAAGGTAGATAAGCAACGTGGTTTTTTTTCATAGGGTTGGCAATATGGCAATACAAGTATTATATGTATAAAATGCAATGCAGTTGGCAATATATGGATTATATTTAGAATATGAAATAAAAATAGCAATTATTTAAAAATGTACAATATGTAGTAGAATTAGCAATGTGTGGATCAAGCATTAGAATTGGAAATAAATAGATTATACGCATAACATGAAGTATTTCTAGCTTGAAATATTTTGAATGTATCATCTCATAACTTGAACCAATTTTGAATGTATCATCACATAGCTTGAACAATTTTGAATGTATCATCACATAGTTTGAACCATTTTGAATTTAACATCACATAGCTTGAACAATTTTGAATGTATCATCTTATAGCTTGGACCATTTTGAATGTATCATCATATAGCTTGAACCATTTTGAATGTATCATCACATAGCTTGAACCGTTTTGAATGTATCATCACATAGCTTGAACCATTTTGAATGTATCATCATATAGCTTGAACAATTTTGAATGTATCATCATATAGCTTGAACCATTTTGAATGTATCATCACATAGCTTGAACCATTTTGAATGTATCATCACATAGCTTGAACCGTTTTGAATGTATCATCACATAGTTTGAACCATTTTGAATTTAACATCATATAGCTTGAACCATTTTGAATGTATCATCACATAACTTGAACCATTTTGAATGTATCATCATATAGCTTGAACCATTTTGAATGTATCATCACATAGCTTGAACCATTTTGAATGTATTATCATATAACTTTATACCATCATTTATGTTTTGCTTTTAACTCTCTTGACCATCAACTTAAGGAGCTTATTAGATGGTCTGTTGTCCTCCGTCGGTCAACTGTATGTGGGATTGCCATAAAGCTTTACACACACACACACAAACACACACACACACTTATCCGATTGTGTAATTAGCCCGAAACAAACATGGTACATTTTTTATATCCAATATCGCCTCCACACTGATCATCTCAATAAAAAGGTTATTCGCTACTCATCATAAACGAGATTATCACATCCACAGGGACTTTGCACCGAAAGACGCCTTCTGATATTGAATTGGCCCTATATGAAACAGATGAAAATATTATGTCATTTATGTTATCAAAATGGCCCTATAAGAAACGGATGTCAATCTCATGTCTATTACGATATTGAATTGGCCCTATCAGAAACGGATCACAATTTCATGTTCATTATGATATCGACTTGACCCTATAAGAAACGGATGCCAATCTTATTTTATTCAACTCCATGTTATTTAGCGGAATATCGTCATAAACTTTCTATCTTATGTTCATCTGCATCAAGTTGATTAACTGGAATAAGCTGCATAATTATAAAAAAAAATTCACCAGCTTCAATATCATTACGAAGTTTGTCATTATATTCCCTTAATAGCTCGTACCTCTCTTGCTGTGGATTGATTGTGTAAATATAAACTCTATCGTAGTGAAAATTATCACCGAGAAGCAAGTTATTAAGCAAATTTGTTTTCCATATCCAGTTCGCCCATTAATAAGATAATGACAATCAGAAAGTTCATTATTATGTTATTCACCAGCCTCTCTGTATCAAATTATAATATCGATGATTTTTCCATCGTCTTAGATAAGACAATAATGAGCTACTATGCAAAATTTGGAACATTATCAGGAGATTCATCAACTGAAGGCTATCAAGGTGACTTATCCAAGTATGCAACTCTTGACCAGCTCAGAAATTAAATCAATAATTTATTAAATGTTGCAAGTGTGGATCAAAATGAAGTCGTCATTTTCCAGGACAAACAATGACAATTAAAGACAAGTAATGTACAACTGTCAGATGTACTTATACGAAATCCTACTGCGGTTGCTAATGTTATTGTTACATTTAATAACTAAGGTAAGATACAAGATTCTGGTAGGTCAGTTAATGATCATGCTAAACAGCTGATTTATTTACTGGAAACATTATTATGAACCAGAACAATATTACATATCTTGGAAACCCAACCGCAGATAATGATGCTGCAACGAAGAAATACGTTGACGATCAAGAATCAAAGTATGCGTCAGTGCGCGGTGGTATAATGTATGCATTCCTCAACATGAAAAATAATAGTGATCTTAGAACACCAGAGTCTAATTTTGATGCTGCGACGAAGAAATATGTCGATGATAAGGAATTTCCAATCAACAGTGAAATAACCGCACTCAAAACTGATTTTACTAATCACGTGAGTACGTTTTAAATTATCTCAGAAACATAAACAGAAACAATAACAAATTTTTGGGAGTCCATCAACAGTTGATATTACACTCATTTATATTGGCACAAAAACCCAACGATATTATCAATGGAATTCCAGATATTGTTCAGAAAACTAGTATGATTAAAATTCCTCACAAAAATAATTAAAAATATCATCTACACAGTTGCATTTGGCTCAGAAAGGTGGACACTACAAATTAACTCTATCAAACACACTACAACGGTTACTGGTGTGTATCGAATATCTGTGTTTAACGGTGCAAGATTTAGTATATTTACCGCATTTTCATGGCGTTTTTTGACTGAGTCTTTCTCTGGAGTTGTATCTATAGTACTAAATAAAAATGCTGAACCATCGGATAAAACTTTAACAACAGCTTATTATTGCTGGTGTCTGGAATTTGTAGCTGAAACACCACAATTAACTACTTGATCAAAAATTAGGACTATTAATTAGATATTATAATGAAAAAAAAGTATAATTGATTTCAATCATATTTCAAAAGATATTCCAGAAAAAGATGTGGACTCATTAATACAATACTACAAATATTATCACAGAAAAAACTTTGGTGCGTGAAAAAAATGTTGCAAATACTATAACAAAATACTTCGAGTAATATAATATCTACCGTTGTTAATGGCCAGCTCTGGTATAATTTTAAGTGGGACATCATTAAATCCGTTTTTGCTAATCATATCTGGTATTGGTGTTTCTCTTGTAACAGTGTGTAAAAAAGTTGAACCTCGACTTGTAATCAAATAAAATGCTTGCCAAACAGCCAATATAACTTGCAAAAAATTACTTGATCAGATACGGTCTTATTTGCGATGTATAAAATATGATATGTACGATTTGATAAGTGAGTTTCGTATTCTTGACAGTATGCTAACATATATTGTGCCAATGAGAGTCAGCAAGTGTGAAAAAAAGATTATCAAAAAAGTATGATAGAATACGAAATTTTATTTTTAAACTTAAGAAATAATATCACCTACTTGATTTCGCCTGCTGAAGATGTTCCCTTGAACGCGCATCAGTATAGTGATTATAAGAGAATTTGACCGCCTTATATATTTGCATGAATATCTTATGTAATGTTGTGATCTCACGGCTGACTCATTTTCATGTTTAATTTTTTGAGTGGGCGTTTTCTAGAATGTTCTAGAAAATCACGTGATTGAGTCTGACACATCTCTACATAACATTGGAGTATGACTAAGCCATTACCTGGCTATAGATGACCTGAGTATTGAATTTCACACTACCTTACACAAGGCTAGGCTGATGTTGATTAGGCGACATCTATTAGATGCGGCTAGCTCGTAGAGAGAGTATTGATTACATTACCTTTTGTAATATCTGTAACATACAAACTCTAGGCACACAAGTAATATATTATTGTAAAGTTATAGGATTATATCTGCGTTTGGGTTTGTGTAAGGGTTGTGGTTTTAGATAGAGAGAGTAGTAATTCGTATTTATTATGAGATCAGGAGCGAGAAAAAGAGGTGCTTGCGCTAAAATCGGCCTTTTTTCTTACTATTTAGCAATCGCGGTAATGGTGCATTATCCAAGCATAATTTAAGCAAAATACCTTTGTAAAATATTGTAAATGTGATCATTGCCCCCGTTGGCGTGAATATTATTAATAAAGCCGAAGCCATATTAATTTTTTATGAGTTGTTATTCAACATTTCGTATTAAATTAACTATCGTCTCCTGTAAGATATTCCAATTTTTATTATTTAGTACTCCTTTACCCAAGCTTACTTGGTGTATGTGATTGAGGCTAATAGAGCTTCTAACAGAAAATGAAATTTGGTGTGAATGGTTCAGATGATATGATGGTGCTTTTGTAAATTAGGAACGGTAAATATAGAAATAAATATCTTTAAGAAATTATTTATATTAAGACTTCAAGGCTAATAAACAAATTTTCTCATTTCGAAGGTTTGAATCCTTCTTTGTAGATCTTATGTGAGCATGTGTTTCACAAGCATACAGAAAGATGGATATGACAATCGAGAGCATCAGCCTTATTTTGAAACCAAAAGCAATGTTGGTATCTTTCCATACTGGTCTCAACCTTGCTATTGCTGTTGTTGTCTGGGCAATCCTGCAAAGTAGTTATGGTTTGGAGCCCTCAACTGTGATAATTGAGCCCAAGTACTTAAAGCTTGTTACTCTTTTCAGCTTCTGTCAACAGACATTTATTTTTTATGTACTGTCGTTGGTGTTTTTTGTCATCCGGTTGCTTTTTTTCGGGGCTAAACCCTATACCGTATGCAGTGGATGGTGTGTTGAGACACTCAACCAAGTCAACTGTTGTTCGAAATCAGTTTCCTCAGCTGGCATTGATGAGGACAGCACTGGTGGCGTTGTCATAGAGGTGCTCAACAAATTGTACCAGGTTTGAGCTGATGTTGTACTTCCTCATAGTTGCCCATAAGGCTGCATGTCACACCCTATCAAAGGCTTTTTTTTTAAAATCTATAAAGACGTGGTATAGATCTGCTGATGCTGAAGGTATTTCTCGCAAAGGAGTCTAAGATTGAAGATTTGTTCTGTTGTGTTTCTTCCTGCTTGGAAGCCTCTCTACTCTTCAGCAATAATTTTCTCTGCTTGAGGCTTTAGTCTGTGATTTATCTTTAGCAAGACTTTGCTCAAATGACTGATCAAACTGATAGTTCTGTAGTTTTGGCATAGCTGTAAGTTTCCTTTCCTAGGGAGCATGATGACCAAGGACTGAATCCATGTGGTGGGCCATTCACCTGTCTGCCATATTTTGCTGCAGATTTTTGTTAGGACTGTGACTGTCTGTTTTCCTCCTGCTTGAATGATATCTTCTGGTATGTTGTCAATGCTGGCTGAAGTTTCTTTTTTAGTTTTTTAATTCCTTATTCCTTTTATCCTGAACAGATACTACCAGCAACCCCTCTTTTTTACATTAATTTTTGGCAGGAAAGAGCTATTTTGAACATTATCCTGTGACATGGCGGCTAAAGGAATCAACACGTACCTTATTCATCTTTAAAACTCTGATAATTAGGCTCATTCATGTCTTCTACGCCAAAAATTGTGTGTGGGGGGATACAAAGCTAACTAGGGAGACCTAAGAGCTACATAAAACTTCTTGGAACAAGTGACCAGTCTATTGTTCCATCCGGAGACAAGTCTAATTCCAGTCACAGGTAGCCTCTTAAAGTGGCACTTTATTTTTAGACTGACGTAGGAATTTTCCGTGTTATATATATATATATATATATATATATATATATATATATATATATATATATATATATATATATATATATATATATATATATATATATATATATATATATCCCGCACGTTGGCACTTAAATAGGCTTAAATACTAATCCTCGTCTATGAAGTAGAGCTAGACATCGGTAGCAGTAGACACATTTTTGTTTCTTTCAAGGTAAGTGGAATATCTTCCAAAACTATTATTATTGATGACAAGTTTTTCATAAACTGCATGAAACTGTATAATATAGTACACACTGGTTTTGAAAATTATAACTTTTGAGACGGCATGCATTTGAGCAGGAAGCGTTACTTATGTCACAAACGACGTTCGGACATAAACATGTATTATTTGTATACATGTATGAATTTGGGTTTGGGTATCTATACAAATCTTGTTTTTAGCTTATACACGTGTGCACCCGCACATAGACGCCACCTTGCCTGATTTCACCTCAAAACATGCTATCGCTTACATCCGTTAAACTTGATAGCTGACCAACTCATATTTGCCACCACTCTCACCCACCCCCCAAAAATAATTCTGCTGGCACCCCAGCTTGTACAGACTTATCAGGTGAAATGAATCATGTTATATTTTCATTTATTATAGATAACCTCTTAGCCTAACTGTCTTTGTTGTTTTTTTTTATAAAAAAAAATTTAAATAGGTTGTTTAGGTATCAAATGTGCACAAAAATTTTCTTTGTGTTATGTTGTCTTCTGTTCAGATTCACTTACTTTCACTTTTCATATATATATATATATATATATATATATATATATATATATATATATATATATATATACACACACACACATATAGATACATACACACACACACACACACACAGAGGCCCGGTGCACGGTGTTTTTCTTGTATGCAATGAAAGTTTGAAGTTTTTTTTTTTCTAAAAAGATATTATAAAAAATTTCCACAGACATCAGAAGGGTTGGCACATATTGTTTGGCAATGGCGCCTGTGTGAATCTTGCATTTATATATATAACAACAACACAAAGTGATGAATGATTGAATTTATAAAATGTGTTACTAGATATATATGTATATAGATATGGATATAAAACAAATTCAAAAGATTCTTACACTACTATCATTTAACTAATACAATATTTTATATACACTCATGAAATAAAAATGACAATATGACAAATAACAAATGTTATCACATGCTATGAGACGAAATAAAAAGAAATGAAATATTAGATACACTTAATCTTGTAAAGTATTTAACCGAGATTCACAAAATCTCTTGAATGAAAATGAGCAATACTCAAATGTTATTTCCGACACTTCGACCACTTCCTGCATTCAACGCAAATGAACACAAACATATGCTCCTCAACTGGAATCCACTTCCTAAACTGACAACAGTTTATATGACATATGAACCCAAATCTGTGGTCGCCTCCCATTCAACACCGAATCTCCTGCTAGGCTTTGACAGTTCCACTGATACTTCGTTAGTCCACTAATGTACCATGATATCTGATAATGTTCATTAAGCTTTCTTAATGTCCGCTATTCTATGAGCTACAACAATTGGATCCAACAGACTCCAATGGCTCCCATAATTCACGACGGACTCCTGTAATCACGATAGACTCCCAGGGTCTACATTAATATCAAACTGTCTACAATGGTATCCAACCACCTTCAATAGTATCGAACAGGCTACTATAGTACCCAACGGTTACTATAACATCTGACAGGATCACTCATATCCAAAAAGAAAATAAAAAGCTACAATAAAACAAAACTATTTGTTAATAAAATGGCAATAAGAACAAACGCTAAAAACAAAACGTCACCCAACAGGACACAAAACTGAGAAACAAGTTTCACAAATCAAATAAGATGAAATGTTGACACTTACCCCTATGGCCTGAGACGATGGTAGAAAGTTCACCTACCACTGACAAAATTCAAATGACTTGTCTCTTAGTTTACAGTGTATCAAGCTTAAGACCATAGTCATAGTCAAATATCCATGTAATCCATGCATTTCAATGGCTTTCCGCCTGCATGTAAGTTTGAATCACTCTACCTGGTAGTCAGTGATTCACCCCAGGTAACATTGTATGCCTGTACAACAAATAAAGTATAAAATAGATTAAAGACAAAACCAAGTTATTTTTTGCCTTATTCTGTGACAAAATACATACATACATATATATATATATATATATATATATATATATATATATATATATATATATATATATATATATATATATATATATATATATAATGTCAACAATATATTCTCATATAATTTTCTTCAATTCTTGGCCTGCATAAAACCAGAAGACCTTTTGTCACAAGGTTTTTGTATTCCATCATTTGCTCTTTAAATTAATCTACTTATGCCTTTTAAGCAGTTGTGGAGTTGTGACAAAAGCAAAACACGGAGTAGTATTGATAGCACATAGAAAATACAAGTTTGCAATAAAAATATTCTTGGGAGAGATTACTTTCTAAGAGCTGGAAAAAGTGACATCGTAAAAAGAATTTGTTGCATGCAAAACAAACCATAACATGTAGCTTATGATAATACACATATACATTTTAATTGTCAACTGACAACATGAATATGCAAAACATTAATATTTCAATATGCTATTTTTGAATTTAAAAGCTGTTGTGCATTCTTTATAACTAATTTATATGGAGCAGCAAATAATAATGGACAAAAGACAAGAAACTATGGAACAAAGTTTTTTTAAAATTTATTTTCATTCATAACAGGGTAAAAATTAAGGAAATTCAGTTGATGGGTATGAAATTTTTTATTGTTAAAGTAAAATTGCAAATTTGCCATTCGATACAAAAGGACTAATACTGGGATAAAATTAAACCTGGTGGATGCTGATTGATGTAAAAAGATTTTCTTGTGAATATGCACATATTTTAATAACAATGAGCAACTTATAAATATTAGTGACAATATCTCTAGGTGAAATGTTTAAAAAGGTATTCCATTGTAAATATATTATATTCTGAATTCCATCAGGCCTATAAACAAATCTAGTATGCCTGTGCAAACTTCGATGATAAAATACAGAAATTTGTAATCAAGATCATGACACACCTGCCATAATGTGTCATGTTAAAATTATGATTTTTTAAATCCCAAAATCTCTGACCTGGTTGTTTTTTTTAAAAAAAAAACTTTTTTGTAATCTGAAAAAATAGAAAAACAACTTCACTACATGCCCTTTACATGCAGCTTGTATAAATGGTAAATAGTCTTGATTGGAGCTCTTGTAAAAATATCCTTTGGGCAGTGTAAATAGTTTTATTTACAGGTCAAAGAGGTCATTACATATCAGAGCCTTAAATGAGAATGTTTAAACTATCTGCACCAAAAATTATTGAACAGTGATTTTAATCCATATATAAATTGTAAAGCAGGATTATTTCAACTGATGAAATAGTGTTCATGTTTGATTTATTTTTTAAAGCAATTTAGGAAGCAGTTAGCAGCAAAGCAAGCAAAATATGGTCGTTAAAATCTCCATTTATAAAAAAGAAATAAATTACATAATGCTCTTCACTGATCATATTTTAAAATCAAATTGCTATTTGCATATCGATGTTTAAATTTCAAAACAGAATTTGGTGTATTTTTGTCATATTTTAGTAGGCCCAACTTCATGAAATCAAGCAGTGGAAAGAGGAAAGGGTTAAGTGTCAGCTCTGGTTAGGGTTGATCGTCAGTTCATGGTCTAGCTTTGGAAAGGGTTAATGGTCATTTAGCTATTTAAACTTGCATGTAAATGTGCAACAATTTCTTTGTCGACATAAGCTGATTGGTATCAACACCACAAAAATACATTTCACCTTGTGTTACAACAGTGCCAGAAATTACTGGCTACAGTGAGTCAGCATCTCAAAAGTTATAATCTACAGCTATATAACATCTGGAAAATCAGCGAAGTTATTTTCGCTTTCCTAACAGAAGAAGGTGAAGTTTACATTTCTCGAGTGACTTTTTTGCCCATTCCACCTGGTAGCATGACCCCTTTTTGATATGTAAAATAGCACTATGCATTATTCCTAACAAGTCAAAGCATATCACCTTTTGGTGGGACTGCCTTGTAATATACATAATACTGGACATGTAGTATAGAAAAGCCCTCAAGATAATGATGTATTCCCTCATAATGCTATCTTCATGAGTTAAGGTACCGGTATATCACCTTTTGGTGGGACTGCCTTGTAATATACATAATACTGGACATGTAGTATAGAAAATCCCTCAAGATAATGATGTATTCCCTCATAATGCTATCTTCATGAGTTAAGGTATATCACCTTATGGTGAGACTGCCTTGTAATATACATAATACTGGACATGTAGTATAGAAAAGCCCTCAAGATAATGATGTATTCCCTCATAATGCTATCTTCATGAGTTAAGGTATATCACCTTATGGTGAGACTGCCTTATAACGAAAGCATTATACAATACTCCTCATATAATGCTGTCTTTATGAGCCAGAGAATGGTAATTATTTGCCAAGGAAAGTTCTGTTATATTTTAGAAAGGGCAATTTGTTATAACCAAATCTTTATTGCTATAAAATCAGGAAGTCTATTCAATATATCCTTTTTAATTTTCTTTTAGAATATGCTTTATATGATAAATTTTTTTAGACAGATGATCTATTTGATGACAGATAATCTGTTTGATAGACAGATGGTCTGTTTGATAAACAGATGGTCCTTTTGATAGACAGAAGGTCAGTTTGATGACAGACAATCCATTTGATAGACAGATGGTCTATTTGATAGACAGATGGTCTGTTTTATTACAGACAATCTGTTTGATAGACAGATGGTCTGTTTGATGACAGACAATTCGTTTGATAGACAGATGGTCTATTTGATAGACAGTTGATCGATTTGATAGACATATGGTCTGTTTGATAGTCTGATAGATTGTGTGTTTGATAGTCTATTTATGCAGATAGATGGTCTGTTTGATAGACTTATGGTCTATTTGATAGATAGTCTATTTGATAGATGGTGTGTTTGATGGTCTATTTAATAGACAGATGGTCTGTTTGATAGTCTATTTATGCAGACAGATGGTCTGTTTGATAGACAGATGGTCTGTTTGATAGACTTATGGTCTATTTGATAGATAGTCTATTTGATAGATGGTCTGTTTGATGGTCTATTTAATAGACAGATGATCTGTTTGATAGTCTATTCATGCAGACAGATAGTCTGTTTGTTAGATGACATATCAAAGGGTGTCACATTAGTCATACATAGCCTAGATTTAAATGCAGAGTTACAAAGATAGTGAGGACTTTTATTTGAAAAATCTTTATATACCTTGTCAGTGGATCAATAACTGAGTTATAAGGTATGTTGGTGGTCAGACGCATTGATATTTGAAGATAATGTTGATTCTCCAGTATTTAATCTTAGCAGAGAATTGTCAACAGTAACAGTTGTTGAGATTGGGAACACTGAACAAACATTTGCATGATCACACATACACAGGAGGAAAAAAGTATGTATTTGATATTATTATTAATAGATATTATAAATAGTTGTCATGACAACAGTATACAATGTTACAACATTTGAGTGAATGTTAATGCTTTTATATTGTTTTAATTATCATTTCCATGTTTTTTTATATAAATATTTATGATATTGTGATTAGTCTGTCCATAAGCACATTTGTTCATTTTTTCATGTATCTTTCTTTCCTTTTACTTAATTGTATACAAATTTTTTCGTGCATCAATCTTTCCTTTTACTTAATTGTACAAACATGTTTTCATGTATCTATCTTTCCTTTTACTTAATTGTTCACACATTTTTCATGTATCTATCTTTCCTTTTACTTAATTGTACACACATGTTTTCATGTATCTATCTTTCCTTTTACTTAATTGTACACACATTTTTTCATGTATCTATCTTTCCTTTTACTTAATTGTACACACATTTTTTCATGTATCTATCTTTCCTTTTACTTAATTGTACACACGTTTTCATGTATCTATCTTTCCTTTTACTTAATTGTACACACATTTTTTCATGTATCTATCTTTCCTTTTACTTAATTGTACACACATTTTTGTGCTCTGCTTAGCTACACACAGTAGTTAATGTAGTTATAACATGGATTTTTATAACTATAACTCAGAAACATTCTATCCAAATTCATAATTTATTTTTTCAATTTTTTTTGTATGTGCCTATGTTGATGGCTGTCTAGAACATTGCTGACACCAGGTATAGTGACTGGTATTAGTCACCATCTTCATCACTTCCAGAAACAGAAAAATGAATCACTTAATGGATAATAATTAATTTCACAAAAAATATCTTAAGTTGTTTTTATCAGAGAAGTGACTGTCATTATCAAAATTAACATAATCTGGGAAATCAACTGTTACATGTCTAGGCTCGCACAAAAGTAATAAGAAAAGAGTGAATCCAACAAGCATTGTAAAATTTAACAAATAATGTATTTCCCTAGAAAAAAACAAAGTAAAAATAAGAAAAAGGAGTTATGGTTTTTAAATCAAATCCAAAATTAATCCAAGAATTAAAAAATATAAGTCCTATCAATAAAAATCCTTAATGAATCACAGTTTAAATCCAGATGAAATTACAAGATGGAAGGCAATGACGTCTTCAATAACCTTTAAAGTCTTGCAATGTCAAGAGTTCCTTGTTGAATAAAAAGAGAATAATATTCCAGTTTTTGAATTCCGAATAATTAAAATAAATGTCTTTGAACAAGAATTCTGATGAGCACTAGTATTTTCCAGGAAAAGAATCAATAATTCCAAAAATTTAAAATTCAACTCAATATGGTCACAACAGATCACCTATAAGTGTCGGAGATTTAAACCCCAACTTGCTATATCATCTGAAAAAAAACAAACAGTTATACAGTTAAGATGCAAAATAGATTCCTGTATGAAGTCACATGACCACCTTCTAGAATATCATGGAAATGTCTAAAGTCACATACTACAGTATAGCCTTAGCTAAAGAAATGAAAAATAATAATAAAAAATTGTTTACTCCAAAGCTGACACTGGTTCTGAATGTAGGTCAGCAAATGATGCAATGTTTCAAACTACTTGTTGTTTATCAGGTAAAACAGAACTGAATTGAATTTCTACAAGAAAATCAAATCTTTATCACCAGCCCCAAGTAAACATACTAATTGTATATGACTTAGGTTACTTTCCAATGTCAGGATTTTGGCATGCATTGAACAAGAGCCCTTGATATATATAAATTGATGGAATATCCTATACCCTACTGATGCAACAGATATCCTATCTCCTAATGATAGAAAGTAGACCATATCTCCTAATGATAGAAAATGGGCCCTATCTCCTAATGATAGAATATGGGCCCTATCTCCTAATGATAGAAAATGGACCCTATCTCCTAATGATAGAAAATGGACTCTATTCTGACAGAATATGCGCCCTGTCCCCACCGATAGAATTGAAACCATCTCTCTCACTGATAGAATGTATACCATATTCACCTATCTCTCACTGATGGAACACATACCATATACCCAGTGATGGAATATATACCCTATTACCCTACTGACAGAATATAGTCTGTATCATATCCCCTCCTGATGGAATATATACCTAGTGATGGAATATATACCTAGTGATGGAATATATATCCTATCCACTGCTGTTAGAATATAAACCCTATCCTTCATTGATGAAATATGCTAGCTAGCCCTAAGTGAGGGAATATATTCTCTATCCCCTACTGATGGAATATAAATTCTATCTCCCCCTTCCCTCCAGATGAAATATATACAGTATCTCCCCCATCCCCCTAGATGATATATATATATATATATATATATATATATATATATATATATATATATATACCCTCTTCCATTCCCTCCAGATGAAATATATACAGTATCTCCCCCATCCCATTAGATGATATATATAGACCCTCAAACCCTTCCCTCCAGATAAAATATATACAGTATCTCCCCCATCCCCCTAGATGATATATATATATATATATATATATATATATATATATATATATACCCTCTCCCCTTTCCTGCTAGATAAAATATATACCCTATCCCCCCAATGGAAAATAAACCCTCTCTTCCCCTCCCCCCCAATGAAATATAAACTATGTCTTTCCCTTTCCCCCTGATAAAATATATAGCCCTTCCCCCCCTTGATGGAATATATAGCCTAACCCCCACTGATGGAATATATACCGTATTCCCCACTGATGGAATATATACCGTATTCCCCACTGATGGAATATATACCATATCCACCACTGATGGGATGTGTAATTTGGAACCCCTTGTTTCATACTCAATCTCAGCTTGTAACAAACTGTATTTACTCATACAGCCTCATCAGCTTAATAAATAAACAGCATCATCATTTTTCCTCAGTGTTTTGTCACCATGAACTTCATCCTAAAGTTAGTACATGTCCATTTGTCAGGCTCATCAACTCTCCATGATCCTTGCTTGGCTTCCATTTCCCACCCCTGCACATTCTGCTAATGATAATCTGGTGATGAACAGTGTAGATGATAATTTGATGGTGAACAATGTAGATGATAATCTGATGGTAAACAGTGTAGATGTTATTCTAATGATGAATATTATAAATGATAGTGTAGATGATAATCTGTTGATCAGTGTTCATGATGATGAAGAGTATAGATGATAATCTGATGGTGAATAGTGCAGATGATAATCTGATGGTAAATAGAGTAGATGAAAATCTGACAGTGAATAGTGTAGATGATAATCTGATGGTGAACAGTGTTGATGATAATCAGATGATGAACAGTATAAATGATAATCTGGTGGTGAATAGTGTAAATGAAAATTTATTGATAATCAGTGTAGATGATAGATGATGATCAGTGTAGATGATAGATTGTGAACAGTGTAGATGATAATCTGATAATAAATAGTGTAGATGATAATCTGATAGTGCAGGTGTAAGTATATGCTTTTGACAATGATGGAGAATATTTGAGCAAAAACAATATAAGGATTGGCACTGCTGTGATGCATTAACATTCATATGATAAATGACATCAAAGCCAACAATAATTAATTCACCATAAATGGCCTCTGACTTTAAAAATCTTCTAGAATGAATCCATTTTTGATGTTGTATTACCACTTACATGTCTTCATCATTTTCTTGTATTGATCAGTCGATATCACTGCATTGTATCTTTGAATCTTGCTCTTGAATGGTTTTAATAGAAAGGATCCAAATCTGATTGTTTCAGAACACCAAAGGCTTCACCAGAACTAGTTTCGGCCAGATGAATCTGGATTGTATGTATTAAGACTGAAAGGTTTTTACCCATAAAATACCTTGCAAGTTCTTTGCCAACATAGATTGTCATGCATTCTTTACATATATTTAAAATATAAAAACCATTTTCCATTTCAATAATGTCAGGAATTAAAAACACAGGTTTGCAACTTTTTATTTTCTAATGATACAATTAGGAATTTCATCCAATGATTTGCTTAAGTGTAGAAAGAACATATATGCAATAATAATTAATAACAAACTACATGTATAAATGCTTTTATTGAAAATTTTCAATTTTTAAAAATTAAAATTATAGATCAAATTCTGGGATTACATGTAACTGTAATGCTAATTCAAGGGATTAGACTACTGTAGTTCTTCATATTTTTGAATTGTGTGAACTTAAAAGAAACTACTGAAAATCTGAGACCTTTTAATTTTAAATTGTTTCATTTTGATTGTGCATTCACACTGCTGGATGAAAATAAATGTCTGATAAGGACAGTGATGCCTTACTCAAAAATTAGCCTCAGCCATTTGAATGCCATGAGCATCATAATCATCAAAATGTTTGAAATAAAATCTTCATTCATTGTTTCTATCTTCAAGATGGGACTGTAAAGAAGGAATTTATGCTTAGCATATTACATCACCTAGGATGTCCCTATATTTGCCAAAATCAGTTGCCCCTATGCTAACCAAAATCAGTTGTCCCTATGCTTACCAAAATCAGTTGTCCATGTGTTTGCCAAGATCAGTTGTCCTTATACTAACCAAAATCAGTTGTCCCTCTGCTAAGCAAAATCAGTTGTCCATGTGCTTGCCAAGATCAGTTGTCCCTATGCTTACCAAAATCAGTTGTCCCTATGCTTACCAAAATCAGATGTCCCTATGCTTAACAAAATCAGTTGTCCTATGCTAACCAAAATCAGTTGTCCCTATGCTTACCAAAATCAGTTGTCCATGTGCTTGCCAAGATCAGTTGTCCATGTACTTGCCAAGATTCATTGTCCATGTGCTTGCCAAAATCTGGTGTCCTTGTGCTTGCCAAAATCAGGTATCCTTGTGATTGCCAAAATCATTTGTCCTTCTGCTTGCCACAATCATGTGTACCTGTGCTTTCCAAACTAAGGTGACCTTGTGCTTGCCAAATTCAGGTGTAATTGTGCTTGCCTAAACCAGGTATATAAATCCACATAGTTTCTGCTTGGTTTAATGTCATTAAAGACATCATCATGAACATTATTATTTTCTCCTACTTTATTAACTAACTCTTTATGGGCATATTTTTTAAACATTTTTATGCAACTTGGTATACATCTTATTTTGTGTTGTCATGTTGATGTATAAATTTGCTTTGTAAAGTCAATGGTTTTATTCAAATGGCATTTTTAGTTACATTTTTAAAATTCCACCATGTCTGAAATATATATTAATCTGAAGTGAATGACATCACTAATACACACATTGGTCCTTGGTGACTGACAATGTCATCAGTACACACATTGGTCTTTAGTGAGTGATAATGTCATCAATATATATGTTGGTCTTTAGTGAGTGATAATGTCATCAATATGTATGTTGGTCTTTAGTGAGTGATAATGTCATCAATATGTATGTTGGTCTTTAGTGAGTGATAATGTCATCAAAATATATGTTGGTCTTTAGTGAATGATAATGTCATCAATATATATGTTGGTCTTTAGTGAGTGATAATGTCATCAATATATATGTTGGTCTTTAGTAAATGATAATGTCATCAATATATATGTTGGTCTTTAGTGAATGATAATGTCATCAATATATATGTTGGTCTTTAGTGAGTGATAATGTCATCAATATATATGTTGGTCTTTAGTGAATGATAATGTCATCAATATGTATGTTGGTCTTTAGTGAGTGATAATGTCATCAATATGTATGTTGGTCTTTAGTGAGTGATAATGTCATCAATATATATGTTGGTCTTTAGTGAGTGATAATGTCATCAATATGTATGTTGGTCTTTAGTGAGTGATAATGTCATCAATATATATGTTGGTCTTTAGTGAATGATAATGTCATCAATATGTATGTTGGTCTTTAGTGAGTGATAATGTCATCAATATGTATGTTGGTCTTTAGTGAGTGATAATGTCATCAATATATATGTTGGTCTTTAGTGAATGATAATGTCATCAATATATATGTTGGTCTTTAGTGAATGATAATGTCATCAATATGTATGTTGGTCTTTAGTGAGTGATAATGTCATCAATATGTATGTTGGTCTTTAGTGAATGATAATGTCATCAATATGTATGTTGGTCTTTAGTGAGTGATAATGTCATCAATATGTATGTTGGTCTTTAGTGAGTGATAATGTCATCAATATGTATGTTGGTCTTTAGTGAGTGATAATGTCATCAATATATATGTTGGTCTTTAGTGAATGATAATGTCATCAATATGTATGTTGGTCTTTAGTGAGTGATAATGTCATCAATATGTATGTTGGTCTTTAGTGAGTGATAATGTCATCAATATATATGTTGGTCTTTAGTGAATGATAATGTCATCAATATATATGTTGGTCTTTAGTGAGTGATAATGTCATCAATATGTATGTTGGTCTTTAGTGAGTGATAATGTCATCAATACATATATTGGTCCTTAGTGAATGATAAAGATTTTGCATGTGTTTCAGACTGTGACAGCAACCAGCCAAATTTATGATCATGCAAGGAAGAACAACTTTAACTGTTCGGAGAAGTGTGTCAACAGATGCAAACGAGATTAAAAAGGAACATTTCAAGGAACTATTTGGATTTTCCCTGTCTGATTTGTTTAGTTGGGAGGCAGTAATTCGTTTGTTGTTTCGACCTGAGGACCCTGCGTCACTTGCATTAATGAGGGTTCTTTTTGGTAAGACCTCTTTTCAATATTTATTTATTTCATTGTTGTCCAACATGTTTTCCTAAATATCACCAAACTCAACTTTGACTGAATATAATACAGAAAGACACATTTATTGTTAAAGCGTTACAACAACATGCATTTATGTAGTAGCATTTTACAGCACCTCAGCACAATAATGACTATGGTGACAACTAATGGAAAATGTCGGAAAATGAATTGCACAAGGCTCAGAAGATAAACCTTTGCAAATGTAAATGTGAGTTCAAGAAGATAAAATATAAACTTTCTGTAAAATGTACATGATGCATTGCTTAAAATGTGACAAACATTAATGGTTGTTTTTATAGTTATACTTATATAATTGTAAATTTATTTTCACACACCTGACAATGAAGAGAATTTGGAATAATTAACAAAGCTGTGCCATATTTCTTGAAAATATGAGTAAGATATTGTGTTATTTAATGATGACATGACTATAAGATATTGTGTTATTTAATGATGACATGACTATAAGATATTGTGTTATTTAATGATGACATGACTATAAGATATTGTGTTATTTAATGATGACATGACTATAAGATATTGTGTTATTTAATGATGACATGACTATAAGATATTGTGTTATTTAATGATGACATGACTATAAGATATTGTGTTATTTAATGATGACATGACTATAAGATATTGTGTTATTTAATGATGACATGACTATAAGATATTGTGTTATTTAATGATGACATGACTATAAGATATTGTGTTATTTAATGATGACATGACTATAAGATATTGTTATTTAATGATGACATGACTATAAGATATTGTGTTATTTAATGATGACATGACTTGTTTGAACCACTCAAAAAAATGTCAGACTTAAAATCTTGCAACTATTAATTAGCAATTAGCTAGTTTGCCACTAACAACTCTGGTATAGAAAGGCTGATTAAAACATAGACATGTACAGATGTTGTGTGCATGTGAAGGTGTGTTAGTAGTTAGTTGATTCATTTTAATAGGCAGGCCAAGTTTATTGGTGTGGTTTCATTTTGTAGGAATCCTTATGGTGATGGACACAATGCATGAGCGTGGCCTGCACCAAGTCTCTGAGATATGGGGAGATACAGACCGGTGCCAATTTCCTCTCTTTGACTTTCTGAAACCATTGCCTGTTGAATGGATGTGTATGGTCTACCTCAGCATAATGTTAAGTAAGACACCTACTGGCATGATTCCAGTATACTATACCCCCATGTTCCAACATCATTGCATCTTGACAAAGAAATAAGTAAAACACCTACTGGCATGTATCCACTATACTATACCCCCATGTTCCAACATCATTGCATCTTGACAAAGAAATAAGTAAAACACCTTTTAGCATGTATCCACTATACTATACCCCCATATTCCAACATCATTGCATCATGACAAAGAAATAAGTAAAACACCTACTGGCATGTATCCACTATACTATACCCCCATGTTCCAACATCATTGCATCTTGACAAAGAAATAAGTAAAACACCTACTGGCATGTATCCACTATACTATACCCCCATGTTCCAACATCATTGCATCTTGACAAAGAAATAAGTAAAACACCTACTGGCATGTATCCACTATACTATACCCCCATGTTCCAACATCATTGCATCTTGACAAAGAAATAAGTAAAACACCTTTTAGCATGTATCCACTATACTATACCCCCATATTCCAACATCATTGCATCATGACAAAGAAATAAGTAAAACACCTACTGGCATGTATCCACTATACTATACCCCCATGTTCCAACATCATTGCATCTTGACAAAGAAATAAGTAAAACACCTACTGGCATGTATCCACTATACTATACCCCCATGTTCCAACATCATTGCATCTTGACAAAGAAATAAGTAAAACACCTACTGGCATGTATCCACTATACTATACCCCCATGTTCCAACATCATTGCATCATGACAAAGAAATAAGTAAAACACCTACTGGCATGTATCCACTATACTATACCCCCATGTTCCAACATCATTGCATCTTGACAAAGAAATAAGTAAAACACCTACTGGCATGTATCCACTATACTATACCCCCATGTTCCAACATCATTGCATCTTGACAAAGAAATAAGTAAAACACCTTTTAGCATGTATCCACTATACTATACTCCCATGTTCCAACATCATTGCATCTTGACAAAGAAATAAGTAAAACACCTACTGGCATGTATCCACTATACTATACCCCCATGTTCCAACATCATTGCATCTTGACAAAGAAATAAGTAAAACACCTACTGGCATGTATCCACTATACTATACCCCCATGTTCCAACATCATTGCATCTTGACAAAGAAATAAGTAAAACACCTACTGGCATGTATCCACTATACTATACCCCCATGTTCCAACATCATTGCATCTTGACAAAGAAATAAGTAAAACACCTTTTAGCATGTATCCACTATACTATACTCCCATGTTCCAACATCATTGCATCTTGACAAAGAAATAAGTAAAACACCTACTGGCATGTATCCACTATACTATACCCCCATGTTCCAACATCATTGCATCTTGACAAAGAAATAAGTAAAACACCTACTGGCATGTATCCACTATACTATACCCCCATGTTCCAACATCATTGCATCTTGACAAAGAAATAAGTAAAACACCTACTGGCATGTATCCACTATACTATACCCCCATGTTCCAACATCATTGCATCATGACAAAGAAATAAGTAAAACACCTACTGGCATGTATCCACCATACTATACCCCCATGTTCCAACATCATTGCATCTTGACAAAGAAATAAGTAAAACACCTACTGGCATGTATCCACTATACTATACCCCCATGTTCCAACATCATTGCATCATGACAAAGAAATAAGTAAAACACCTACTAGCATGTATCCACTATACTATACCCCCATGTTCCAACATCATTGCATCTTGACAAAGAAATAAGTAAAACACCTACTGGCATGTATCCACTATACTATACCCCCATGTTCCAACATCATTGCATCTTGACAAAGAAATAAGTAAAACACCTACTGGCATGTATCCACTATACTATACCCCCATGTTCCAACATCATTGCATCTTGACAAAGAAATAAGTAAAACACCTTTTAGCATGTATCCACTATACTATACTCCCATGTTCCAACATCATTGCATCTTGACAAAGAAATAAGTAAAACACCTACTGGCATGTATCCACTATACTATACCCCCATGTTCCAACATCATTGCATCTTGACAAAGAAATAAGTAAAACACCTACTGGCATGTATCCACTATACTATACCCCCATGTTCCAACATCATTGCATCTTGACAAAGAAATGAGTAAAACACCTACTGGCATGTATCCACTATACTATACCCCATGTTCCAACATCATTGCATCTTGACAAAGAAAAAAGTAAAACACCTTTTAGCATGTATCCACTATACTATACCCCCATGTTCCAACATCATTGCATCTTGACAAAGAAATAAGTAAAACACCTACTGGCATGTATCCACTATACTATACCCCCATGTTCCAACATCATTGCATCTTGACAAAGAAATAAGTAAAACACCTACTGGCATGTATCCACTATACTATACCCCCATGTTCCAACATCATTGCATCTTGACAAAGAAATAAGTAAAACACCTACTGGCATGTATCCACTATACTATACCCCCATGTTCCAACATCATTGCATCTTGACAAAGAAATAAGTAAAACACCTACTGGCATGTATCCACTATACTATACCCCCATGTTCCAACATCATTGCATCATGACAAAGAAATAAGTAAAACACCTACTGGCATGTATCCACCATACTATACCCCCATGTTCCAACATCATTGCATCTTGACAAAGAAATAAGTAAAACACCTACTGGCATGTATCCACTATACTATACCCCCATGTTCCAACATCATTGCATCATGACAAAGAAATAAGTAAAACACCTACTGGCATGTATCCACTATACTATACCCCCATGTTCCAACATCATTGCATCTTGACAAAGAAATAAGTAAAACACCTACTGGCATGTATCCACTATACTATACCCCCATGTTCCAACATCATTGCATCTTGACAAAGAAATAAGTAAAACACCTACTGGCATGTATCCACTATACTATACCCCCATGTTCCAACATCATTGCATCTTGACAAAGAAATAAGTAAAACACCTACTGGCATGTATCCACTATACTATACCCCCATGTAACAACATCATTGCATCATGACAAAGAAATAAGTAAAACACCTACTGGCATGTATCCACTATACTATACCCCCATGTAACAACATCATTGCATCATGACAAAGAAATAAGTAAAACACCTACTGGCATGTATCCACTATACTATACCCCCATGTTCCAACATCATTGCATCTTGACAAAGAAATAAGTAAAACACCTACTGGCATGTATCCACTATACTATACCCCCATGTTCCAACATCATTGCATCTTGACAAAGAAATAAGTAAAACACCTACTGGCATGTATTCACTATACTATACCCCCATGTTCCAACATCATTGCATCATGACAAAGAAATAAGTAAGACACCTACAGGCATGTATCCAGTATACTATACCCCCCATGTTCCAACATCATTGCCCATGTCAAGTCAAGCTTGTTATGTTTTGAAATGATCAACATCATCTTTTATTAATAAGTGTTAATATCTGTTCCATAACTTATGAAACTTTTGTAGAGATTTAACTGAAACTGTACCTCGATATTTGCTAGACATAATGTTATACGCCTTAGTGTGTAAACCATCACAGGCTGCATAGCACCTTAGTGTGTAAACTATTACATACTGCACATCACTTTAGTGTGTAAACTATTACAAACTGCACAGTGCCTTAGTGTGTAAATCATCACAGGTTGCACATCACCTTAGTGTGTACATCCTACAAAAGACTATCGTTCCAGTGGCCTAGGGGTTAGTGCATCCACCTCAGATGCGGGATGTCGCTGGTTTGAAACCCGGCCAAATTATACCAAAGACTTTAAAAAATGGTACTAACAACTATTAGTGTTAGGACTGTTTGGCCTGGTGTCAGGTTGACTGTGTGGGACATCATTCCACATGTCTGCAGCATGATGCTCCTGTGCTAGATATATGTATAAACTGTCACACTGCAGATATAGTAGCAATATGACTGAACAAATTTTAAAACCACATTAGAAATCTAAATCACACACACACAAACACACATTCAAAAGACTGAATCCTCTCCTTGTTTGGGCTGTAACATACATTCTACAAAAGACTGTCAGACTTTTCCTTGTTTGGGCTGTAACATACACATGCATTCAGACATGACCCTAACATCTAGCTCTGTCAAGATTGGTGTATAATGTACCACACATTATGTTTTTGTTTCTGACAGTTCTGGCTTGGTTTATTACACTAAAGACAACTCAGTCAAGATGGATGTATCATGCACCACATTATCAAAGATGTTTTTTTCATGGATAATTTATGGTCACACTGAAAGAACTTGAGTCTAATAAAAAAAAAATAATGAAATTCAGTCGCTCAACAAAACTAGTCTATTAATTGATCATGTTTTTCCTTGATTGATTTGAAAAATGATTTTAGAAATCCTTTTAATTCTCAGTACTGTGCCTTATGATAAATATTTGTGAATGTATGTTGCATATGAAAGGAGGCACATCACTTTTACACTAAAATCTATTAAACTTTTAGCCAAAAAATTTCATAAGTCTATGACAAATTCAGATTTTCAAATGATCATGGCAGTGTTTCAGTTTCTAATGTTTTTTTTTTAATTTTTGGACTTTTTTCAAATGATTCTTAACACAGTTGAGCATAAATCCTTTAATATAGATAAATTAAATTTTTTGGCACATTTTTATTGATAGAAAATAGCCAAATTATATTTTCAGGCGATCATTGAAATTTTCCAATTTCTTTTATTTTAAAAATTTAACATTTTGGACCTCCTCCAACCTTATTTCTCAGTGATGACCCAGTTTTCTGAAGCTGGTGATAACAAGACATGATTAGAGAAGGACAGCTTTTGCCAGGTTCCCAGCTGTTTTGCCACTCCCAGATCTGAAAACATGGGCAATGTTTTTCATTGAACTGGAATCAGGGACAACTGTGGGTTAAGAGAATGTAGCTCCCTCCACCTCTTATCCATTCTAATTTATTGCTATCTTTTAGTGCATTTGAAGAAGAAGAAACCAATTTTTGATTAAAATATGTTTCTTTAATAAACACTAACCCAGTGGTATTTTGGGAACTCCCTCACAACATTCTGAAAGTTATGTCCCTTGAAAAGCTTGCACTTCCATTCCATTAGTAATGGACAGTTGACTGGATTAGGTGCTAAATCCACTGTCCAAGGGTAGACCATTCTTGCCTGACTTCTATCTTGGGAAAAAGATGACTTTTAAAGCACTTGTATTGCTAAAGCATGCCAAAAGACATGGTTTACATCACCTTTTAGTATTTGCAGACTTAGTTTTTGAAGTAGTGGATGTTCTGCTAATGTATTACAATGTGGTAAGTATTATCAAGAAGCATCTTTACTCAGAGAAATGGTTTTGCTCATAATTGGTTTTCATGCATACTTATGTGCAATCGATTGAGAGATTGAAGTGAGACATGTTGTATAACAGTTGCATAGCTTATATTACTGGGACACAAAGGAGAGAATTTCAGTTAATACTGATTGTTGTTGTTATTCTGTTTTCAACAGGTGCCTTGGGTATTTGTCTTGGTCTGATGTACCGAATAAACTGTCTGATATTTGTCATCTGCTACTGGTACCTGTTCCTTTTGAACAAGACAGTCTGGAACAATCACTCATACCTGTATGGTTTGATGGGTATCCTTTTCCTCATCACAGATGCCAACAGATGCTGGTATGTTTGTTCACGTTGTTTTGTATGTCTGTTTGTATGTCTACTAATTGCTAGAATCATCCTCCGATCATAATGGATCAGATCGATAATTGAAAGTTAACAACAGTGAAGGTCCAGATTTATTCAGAGTAATGTTGCCCCTGAATTTTGTTTTGTGTGGCCATTTCCATTGGAGATTTTTTTCAGATGTATAAGAAATAACTATTTTATCCTTCGTGTTCACTTGAAGTACAGTATATATTTTTCCATGATTTATGCTTTACTTTTGCAAGTACATGTAGAGTGACATGAATAAGTTACTGTCAACATTGTGGATTTATGTAATTATTTGTAATGGTATTGCTTACAAATGAATGTATGTGTGTGTTTGTGCATACATAGCCTAAAATTAATTGAATAACCAAAATATGATTTTAGGTTTCTCATTTTATTGCTAAAAATGATTTAATCATGCTCAACAATAACAGATGTAAATATGTAACTAAACAATATATTTAAGAACTTATCTGTCAGGTCTGTGAGATCACCACAGTGAGGTCAAACACTTCACGAGACCAAAAAGTAACAGCAAGGGAAGCAATCACTGATAACATGCTCAAAACATTATACAGTAGAAAAATTTTATAACAGATAAAGGTATTTATAACAAATCACTGATAACATGCTCAAAACATTATACAGTAGAAACATTGTATCACAGATAAAGGTATTTATAACAAATCACTGATAACATGCTCAAAACATTATACAGTAGAAAAATTGTATAACAGATAAAGGTATTTATAACAAATCACTGATAACATGTTCAAAACATTATACAGTAGAAAAATTGTATAACGGATAAAGGTATTTATAACAAATCACTGATAACATGCTCAAAACATTATACAGGAGAAAAATTTTATAACAGATAAAGGTATTTATAACAAATCACTGATAACATGTTCAAAACATTATACAGTAGAAAAATTGTATCACAGATAAAGGTATTTATAACAAATCACTGATAACATGCTCAAAACATTATACAGTAGAAACATTGTATTACAGATAAAGGATGTTGTTTTCATGGATAATTTACCCATACTGTTTTTCAGTAGTCTAAATAGGGTTGTATGTAACTGTTATAAAATAGTTTCCTGTGCTTTTCAAAACTTATCAAAATTGGTTGTAAAGCATGTCCATGATTCATTGATATAATATTTAACCAAACACTTTCTGTTATACTCTAATCAATCAGGCTTTAGACATAAACATTCATGTGAGACTGCCTTGATCTCCCTGACTGATTAATGACTTCAATGCACTTGACCATGGTAGAATAATAGGTTCTGTATTTGTAGATTTCAGGAAAGCTTTTGACATGGTGGATCATGAAATCCTTTGAAGAAACTGAAAATCTACCAATGTGATGAAAGCACAGTTAGATGGTTTACTTCATACTTAAGTGAGAGAACACAACATGTTTATATAAATAATGTTCAGTCTGAACCTGGAACAATTAGATGGGTCCATTACTGTTTATGTTATTTATTAATGACCTAACACTTGTACTAAAGGACTCAGTATCATCTACAGATCTCTATGCAGATGACACAACATTGTCAGACATCCAAAACACAAAGCAAGAACTCGAAATTTCTCTACAGAATGCCCTAAACAGACTGGAACCCTGGTGCACATGCAATGGCATGGTGGTTAATATTGGTAAAACTAAAATATTACTTATCTCAACACGCAAAAAAAAAAACAAAACTTGATAGTGATGAACTATGTCTGACATGGAAGGATAAAAGGTTGCAAATGGTCTGTCACGATAGTCTACTTGGTGTTTTGGTAGATAATAACCTATCATAGACTGAACATATCAAACATATCAGTAAAAAAAAGTTAATTCAAGTTTATGGCTTCTCATTAGGATAAGATACTTTCTCCTGGAAAAGCACAGAAAACTATTTTATAACAGTTACATACAACCATATTTAGACTACTGTAATACAGTATATACCAATTCAAATGATAAAAACTTTGCAAAGCTGGCACATCTCAAAAAAAAGAGCTTTTGAGTTAATATCAATCCAGAAAGAAACGAAGGAAAATTTAGCTGGTAAGTTAAAAATATTACCTATTAAAAACTGAATCTGTTTAAGAAAAGCCAAATTCATGTACAGGATAGTCAATAATAGTACTCCTGAATATTTACAATCACTATTCCAGTATAGGCTACCCAGAAATACTCCCCACCTGCGATCAGTGTCTACCAAACATTACAAAATTCCCAAATCAAATAAGGATTTATTTAAAATAAGTTTTCAATACTCTGGAACTTTGCTCTGGAATAGTATTCCAGTTGAGATTAGAAATGCCCACTCCATTTTCTTTTTCCAAACCCAGTATATACAGTGGCTTCAGAGATGCAGCAAAAAAAAAGTAAATTCCTTTCAATGAGGGCCTCAAGGTAGATTAGTTCTTAGCTAATTGAGTTACCCTCTTTAAATAAAGTCATAATAAAAATAATGTGTATGTGTTGTAATTATGAGAGAATGTGTGTGTAACTATGAAGAATGTTATGTGATTGTGATTATGAGAGAATATATATCTGTGTATAATTATGAAGAATATGTGTGTAATGAAGAGTGCACATGTTAACAAAATGTAATAATTGTGTAATTATGAAAGGATATCTGTATGTATGTAACTATGAAGAGAGAGAGAGTGTGTGTGTGTGTGTGTGTGTGTGTGTGTGTGTGTGTGTGTGTGTGTGTGTGTGTGTGTGTGTGATGAAGAGTGCATTGTTAAGAAAGTTGGAATTTTTTAAGCATTTAATGAAACATTTTCTGAGCTGAACAATTTATGTTCCTTCCAGAAATCACCTCCATTCATAGGAATAGAGTCCTTGTCTGAAGAAACATTTGACAGTGAGATACTTGTATATAGTTACTATAAGTCCACTAGAAATATGAATGATATTTAAATATTTAGTACCAGTTCATCATGTTCCTTTGCCAATTTCTTTCCCTAGTTTTTCATTGTTGGCTTTGGTACATATTCGTCTCATAAGGATAGTAATGTGCTACAAAACTTCCCTAGTCACTTTGACATCTTATCATGCGAGTGAAGACAGAAAACAGTCACTGCTACTTAAATACATGTTTGTATTTTCTCCTTAGAAAATGCAACTTTTAGAATACCTGT
Source organism: Potamilus streckersoni (assembly GCA_016746295.1). Classification (NCBI taxonomy): domain Eukaryota; kingdom Metazoa; phylum Mollusca; class Bivalvia; order Unionida; family Unionidae; genus Potamilus; species Potamilus streckersoni. The sequence goes on from JAEAOA010001457.1 coordinate 265,978, forward strand.
AGGTCAGTCTTCACTAGGAATGCATAAGAAGCAAGGCTGTATGCCAGTCTTCATTAGGAATGCATAAGAAGCAAGGCTGTATGCCAGTCTTTATTAGGAATGCATAAGAAGCAAGGCTGTATGCCAGTCTTCATTAGGAATGCATAAGAAGCAAGGCTGTATGCCAGTCTTAATTAGGAATGCATAAGAAATAAGGCTGTATGCCAGTCTTAATTAGGAATGCATAAGAAATAAGGCTGTATGCCAGTCTTCATTAGGAATGCATAAGAAGCAAGGCTGTATGCCAGTCTTCATTAGGAATGCATAAGAATCAAGGCTGTGTGCCAGTCTTCATTAGGAATGCATAAGAAGCAAGGCTGTATGCCAGTCTTCATTAGGAATGCATAAGAATCAAGGCTGTGTGCCAGTCTTCATTAGGAATGCATAAGAAGCAAGGCTGTATGCCAGTCTTCATTAGGAATGCATAAGAAGCAAGGCTGTATGCCTGGTCAATGATGCCTGGTTATTTAATTTTTTTTATAATAACAGCATTTTATGAATCATTTATTCTAACACTCATCAATTACAATTAGAGGATTAACAGATTAACATAATTATTCTTAATTATGACTATTTTACCTGTTTCTTTAATATGGTGAAAAGACATCAGATTACTCATTTGTCAAAAATAATAGGTTTCAGTGCATGTCAAGTATTGCTTTAACATTGTGTGTACTTGGGACATTTTCTCTGTGATAAGCCTACTGCAGTATTTGCTAATTGTAGATAATCTGGTTAAATACCTATGAAGTATTTAGAAAGAACTATAAAAGCCATTACAGATAATACCTCTAGGTCCCATTTCTTGGGAAGAAGGCTTGGGAAAGGGAGGATGAAAGTCTTGCAGGTGATTTCTTTAGGTCTGTGGAATTAATTATTGTCTTTGATCAAAATTCATGTAGGAATTCTATTAGTTGACAGGTTTATACAACTGAATTATAGCTTCGCATTAATTGATGACTGATTTGAATTTAGAGATGTATTATGACTATTGTCTTAAAATAAGTGTTAAAAAAAGTGAGAAGCAATAAGTTTTGTAAACTTCAACAAATAATTTATTGCCCTAAAATACATGTATTTAAAGTGAAAATACATTTTAAAAAATTGAAGAAACCAAACAGTATTGCTAATTTAATCCCAAATAATCCTAGAGAATTAATGACACAAATCATAATGATCAATGTTTTGAAGAAGCTTTAAGGTAAATCCAAATTAAATGCTGGAAGTCTTGATGTGCCTGCAGAGGCCCATGAAATGGTGATATGCCAACATTTTTTTGTTGAATGACAGTAATACAATCCAAGAATTAAATCCTTATTTTGAAATTTGAGTATAAATTCAAGTTTCTATAGCCATTAAAATTAGTTTTAGATGGGCACTTTGTATTTTTAGTGAATGAATAATTGGAATAAACTTCCAGCCCTAATGAACTACTGGACACAATAGTGATACAATAGATTCTGTTCAGATCTGGAAAAACAAGATTATATAGACCTCTACGTGACCTCAGGTCACAATTAGTATTTTTTTTAAATGTATAATGGAAAATAGCCTTCTTAATGTTAATTATAATTAGAGTATAATATAAACACAATGTTTTTTGACTCAGAACAAGATAATAATCCTAATAGTTATACCATTAAACCATAAGAAACAATTTGCTATATATTAGTTATTAGAGAATTAAAGAAGATGATTCAGGTCAGGAAGAAAATAAACTTTATTTTGGACCAAGTCAGTTCCAACATTAATTATGCATAGCATATAATGAAATAAAAAAATATAAAAAGCTGAAAAACTATGCAAATTGAATAGACAGGTGATAAAATGCCAATGATATATTTATTGCTTTTTTATCACAGCCAGACACTAATGGTGTGTTTTTACTTATAGGTCAGTAGATGGATTGCTGTTCCCAAGGAAGAAACATGCACATGTACCACTGTGGAACTATACCCTATTCAGGTTTCAGGTCAGACATATTCCATGTTTGAGGTATATATGTATGTAGAAGATATAATGGCACATAAGCCAAATCCTAACTGCAGGGATGAGTAAGTTTTGGCATTCCAATTAAGTCATCCAAAACAAAGATAAAGCAAAAATATGTTGAAATACTTGAATGCATAGTTAGTTATGGTCAAACTTCAGCAAGCAAATTCAAATACACCTGTCCCTTGATTACTTGCACACAACAGTGTCTGAAAGCATAGACCACACTATTGGTAAGGGTGCAAGTTAATGAAGGTTCCTCAGAAAAATTAAGTGGCTGTCATCATTACTTAGAAAATGTGTGTGGCTCATAACGGGACTGTTTAAATACAGCTTTCTCATTTTGCACAAGAAGGCATGTCACATATAATGCTCAAAACTGGACTGTTTAAACACAGCTTTCTCATGTTACACAAGAGGGCATGTCACATGTAAGCTCATAACGGGACTGTTTAAACGCAGCTTTCTCATTTTGCACAACAGGGCATGTCACATGTAAGTTCATAACAGGACTGTTTAAATGCAGCTTTCTCATTTTGCACAAGAGGGCATGTCACATGTAAGTTCATAACAGGACTGTTTAAATGCAGCTTTCTCATTTTGCACAAGAGGGCATGTCACATGTAAGCTCATAACGGGACTGTTTAAATGCAGCTTTATCATTTTACACAAGAGGGCATGTCACATGTAAGCTCATAAGGGGACTGTTTAAATGCAGCTTTCTCATTTTACACAAGAGAGCATGTCACATGTAAGCTCATAATGGGACTGTTTAAACACAGCTTTCTCATTTTGCACAAGAGGGCAAGTCACATGTAAGCTCATAACGGGACTGTTTAAATGCAGCTTTATCATTTTACACAAGAGGGCATGTCACATGTAAGCTCATAAGGGGACTGTTTAAACGCAGCTTTCTCATTTTACACAAGAGAGCATGTCACATGTAAGCTCATAATGGGACTGTTTAAACACAGCTTTCTCATTTTGCACAAGAGGGCAAGTCACATGTAAGCTCATAATGGGACTGTTTAAATGCAGCTTTATCATTTTACACAAGAGGGCATGTCACATGTAAGCTCATAACGGGACTGTTGAAAAACAGCTTTCTCATTTTGCAGAAGAGGGCATGTCACATGTAAGCTCATAAAGGGACTGTTTAAACACAGCTTTCTCATTTTACACAAGAGGGCATGTCACATGTAAGCTCATTACGGGACTGTTTAAACACAGCTTTCTCATTTTGCACAACAGGGCATGTCACATATAATGCTCATAACGGGACTGTTTAAACACAGCTTTATCATTACACAAGAGGGCATGTCACATGTAAGCTCATAACGGGTCTGTTTAAACACAGCTTTCTCATTTTACACAAGAGGGCATGTCAGATGTAAGCTCATAACGGGACAGTTAAAATGCAGCTTTCTCATTTTGCACAAGAGGGCATGTCACATGTAAGCTCATAACGGGACTGTTTAAATGCAGCTTTTTCATTTTGCACAAGAGGGCATGTCACATGTAAGCTCATAAGGGGACTGTTTAAACGCAGCTTTCTCATTTTACACAAGAAAGCATGTCACATGTAAGCTCATAATGGGACTGCTTAAACACAGCTTTCTCATTTTGCAGAAGAGGGCAAGTCACATGTAAGCTCATAATGGGACTGTTTAAACACAGCTTTCTCATTTTACACAAGAGGGCATGTCACATGTAAGCTCATAACGGGACTGTTTAAACAGAGCTTTCTCATTTTACACAAAAGGGCATGTCACATGTAAGCTCATAACGGGACTGTTTAAATGCAGCTTTCTCATTTTACACAAGAGAGCATGTCACATATAAGCTCATAATGGGACTGTTTAAACGCAGCTTTCTCATCTTACACAAGAGGGCATGACACGTGTAAGCTCATAACGGGACTGTTTAAACGCAGCTTTCTCATTTTGCACAAGAGGGTATGTCACAAGTAAGCTTATAACTGGACTGTTTAAATGCAGCTTTATCATTTTACACAAGAGGGCATGTCACATGTAAGCTCATAATGGGACTATTTAAACACAGCTTTCTCATTTTACACAAGAGGGCATGTCACATGTAAGCTCATTACGGGACTGTTTAAATGCAGCTTTCTCATCTTAGACAAGAAGGCGTGTCACATGTAAGCTCATAACGGGACTGTTTAAATGCAGCTTTCTCATTTTGCACAAGAGGGCATGTCACATGTAAGCTCATAACGGGGCTGTTTAAATGCAGCTTTCTCATTTTGCACAAGAGGGCATGTCAAGTGTAAGCTCATAACGGGACTGTTTAAGCGCAGCTTTCTCATTTTGCACAAGAGGGCATGTCACGTGTAAGCTCATAATGGGACTGTTTAAACGCAGATTTTTCATTTTGCACAAGAGGGTATGTCACATGTAAGCTCATAACGGGACTGTTTAAACACAGCTTTCTCATTTTACACAATAGGGCATGTCACATGTAAGATCATAACGGGACTGTTTAAATGCAGCTTTATCATTTTACTCAAGAGGGCATGTCACATGTAAGCTCATAACGGGACTGTTTAAACACAGCTTTATCAATTTACACAAGAGGGCATGTCACATGTAAACTCATAATGGGACTATTTAAACACAGCTTTCTCATTTTACACAAGAGGGCATGTCACATGTAAGCTCATTACGGGACTGTTTAAATGCAGCTTTCTCATCTTAGACAAGAAGGCGTGTCACATGTAAGTTCATAACGGGACTGTTTAAATGCAGCTTTCTCATTTTGCACAAGAGGGCATGTCACATGTAAGCTCATAACGGGACTGTTTAAATGCAGCTTTCTCATTTTGCACAAGAGGGCATGTCAAGTGTAAGCTTATAACGGGACTGTTTAAGCGCAGCTTTCTCATTTTGCACAAGAGGGCATGTCACGTGTAAGCTCATAACAGGACTGTTTAATTGCAGCTTTCTCTTTTTATACAAGAGGGCATGTCACATATAAGCTCATAATGGGACTGTTTGAACACAGATTTCTCATTTTACACAAAAGGGCATGTCACATGAAAGCTCATAACGGGACTGTTTAAATGCAGCTTTCTCATTTTACACAAGAGGGCATGTCACGTGTAAGCTCATAACGGGACTGTTTAAATGCAGCTTTCTCATCTTACACACGAGGGCATGTCACATGTATGCTCATAATGGGACTGTTTAAACGCAGCTTTCCCATTTTACACAAGAGGGCATGTCACATGTAAGCTCATAACAGGACTGTTTAAACACAGCTTTATCAATTTACACAAGAGGGCATGTCACATGTAAACTCATAACGGGACTGTTTAAAATTCAGCTTTCTCATTTTACACAAGAGGGCATGTCACATGTAAGCTCATTACGGGACTGTTTAAATGCAGCTTTCTCATCTTAGACAAGAAGGCGTGTCACATGTAAGTTCATAACGGGACTGTTTAAATGCAGCTTTCTCATTTTGCACAAGAGGGCATGTCACATGTAAGCTCATAACAGGACTGTTTAATTGCAGCTTTCTCTTTTTATACAAGAGGGCATGTCACATATAAGCTCATAATGGGACTGTTTGAACAGATTTCTCATTTTACACAAAAGGGCATGTCACATGAAAGCTCATAACGGGACTGTTTAAATGCAGCTTTCTCATTTTACACAAGAGGGCATGTCACGTGTAAGCTCATAACGGGACTGTTTAAATGCAGCTTTCTCATCTTACACACGAGGGCATGTCACATGTATGCTCATAATGGGACTGTTTAAACGCAGCTTTCCCATTTTACACAAGAGGGCATGTCACATGTAAGCTCATAACGGGACTGTTTAAATGCAGCTTTCTCATCTTACACACGAGGGCATGTCACATGTAAGCTCATAATGGGACTGTTTAAATGCAGCTTTCTCATTTTACACAAGAGGGCATGTCACATGTAAGCTCATAACGGGACTGTTTAAATGCAGCTTTCTCATCTTACACACGAGGGCATGTCACATGTAAGCTCATAATGGGACTGTTTAAATGCAGCTTTCTCATCTTACACACGAGGGCATGTCACATGTAAGCTCATAATGGGATTGTTTAAACACAGCTTTCTCATTTTTTGCACAAGAGGGCATGTCACATGTAAGCTCATAACGGGACTGTTTAAATGCAGCTTTCTCATTTTGCACAAGAGGGCATGTCACGTGTAAGCTCATAATGGGACTGTTTAAACACAGCTTTCTCAGTTTACACAAGAGGGCATGTCACGTGTAAGCTCATAATGGGACTGTTTAAACACAGCTTTCTCATTTTGCACAAGAGGGCATGTCACGTGTAAGCTCATAATGGGACTGTTTAAACACAGCTTTCTCAGTTTACACAAGAGGGCATGTCACATGTAAGCTCATAATGGGATTGTTTAAACGCAGCTTTCTCAGTTTACTCAAGAGGGCATGTCACATGTAAGATGATTATACTGAAACTGAATTAAAATTAAAACATGATTTTCACTTGACAAAATTTATTTCATTGGTATTTATTTACTGAAGTATTGCCACCTGTAGGCATTATAGAGACATTTTCATAATTGAAATTTCATTGAATTTTGTTATGTACAGTTTACAGAGAATATTGTTTGAACATAAAATTTAACCAATTATAAGACTTTTTATTACAAGAGGAGAATTTAGTGTTATTCATTCAATTTCAGGGTACTAACCATTTTTGAGAATAAAAACAAACTCTATTATCAGGGTTTCATTTACCAGTTTTTGTTCATGATTTTTTTTATGTTCAACAAATAAGGGCCAATCTTGAGGTATTTTCCAATAATGAAATTGTGATCCATGCCTGACCACATATGAGCGGGTTCGTTGTTTAAGAAATGCTTTCATATCCAGGCCTATTGATTCGGAATCGTTTGCCTAAAGCTGTGAAAAGAATCAACTTCATTAAATGCTTATTATTAAATAAGAAGAAAATGTCTACATCAGTATAATTTATAAATACATTTTCTTTCCTCTTGTTTACTCCCTTTTCAGTTCTCTTTACAAAATCAAGTAATGTGATGTGAGATAGGCATCTAACACATGATGAACTTTGATTTCATGCAAGTTTTAAATGCTGTAGTGCATTCAGATGCCTTGAACATTTTGCCCTTTCCTAATATGCTGTCATGGCAAGATGCTGTCGTGGCAAGATGCTGTCATGGCAAGATGATGCCATGGCAATATGCAGTCATGGCAAGATGCTGTCATGGCAATATGCTGCCATGGCATCATTTGTACTGTCATAGGTGGATGATATACTGTGGGAAAAAAAGGAATTAAAATTGGCAAATGGAGCACATTTTTTGCCTAATACACAACTCCAGATTATGATAACTTCAGACAGCAATATATTGATTGAAGGGTTCAAGAATTGCATCTGTAATGACCTTAAGATCTACCTTTTAGAGAAGGCATCTGTAATGACTTTAAAATCTACCTTTTAGAGAAGGCATCTGTAATGACTTTAAGATCTACCTTTTAGAGAAAGCAGCTACAAAAATTGCATCTGTAATGACTTTAAAATCTACCTTTTAGAGAAGGCATCTGTAATGACTTTAAGATCTAACTTTTAGAGAAAGCAGCTACAAAAATTGCATCTGTAATGACTTTAAAATCTACCTTTTAGAGAAGGCATCTGTAATGACTTTCAGATCTACCTTTTAGAGAAGGCATCTGTAATGACTTTCAGATCTACCTTTTAGAGAAGGCATCTGTAATAACTTTAATATCTACCTTTTAGAGAAGGCATCTGTAATGACTTTAAAATCTACCTTTAAGAGAAGGCATCTGTAATAACTTTAATATCTACCTTTTAGAGAAGGCATCTGTAATGACTTTCAGATCTACCTTTTAGAGAAGGCATCTGTAATGACTTTAAAATCTACCTTTTAGAGAAGGCATCTGTAATGACTTTAAGATCTACCTTTTAGAGAAAGCAGCTACAAAAATTGCATCTGTAATGACTTTAAAATCTACCTTTTAGAGAAGGCATCTGTAATAACATTAATATCTACCTTTTAGAGAAGGCATCTGTAATGACTTTCAGATCTACCTTTTAGAGAAGGCATCTGTAATAACTTTAATATCTACCTTTTAGAGAAGGCATCTGTAATGACTTTCAGATCTACCTTTTAGAGAAGGCATCTGTAATGACTTTAAAATCTACCTTTTAGAGAAGGCATCTGTAATGACTTTAAGATCTACCTTATAGAGAAAGCAGCTACAAAAATTGCATCTGTAATGACTTTAAAATCTACCTTTTAGAGAAGGCATCTGTAATAACTTTAATATCTACCTTTTAGAGAAGGCATCTGTAATGACTTTCAGATCTACCTTTTAGAGAAGGCATCTGTAATAACTTTAATATCTACCTTTTAGAGAAGGCATCTGTAATGACTTTCAGATCTACCTTTTAGAGAAGGCATCTGTAATGACTTTAAAATCTACCTTTTAGAGAAGGCATCTGTAATGACTTTAAGATCTACCTTTTAGAGAAAGCAGCTACAAAAATTGCATCTGTAATGACTTTAAAATCTACCTTTTAGAGAAGGCATCTGTAATGACTTTAAGATCTAACTTTTAGAGAAAGCAGCTACAAAAATTGCATCTGTAATGACTTTAAAATCTACCTTTTAGAGAAGGCATCTGTAATGACTTTCAGATCTACCTTTTAGAGAAGGCATCTGTAATGACTTTCAGATCTACCTTTTAGAGAAGGCATCTGTAATGACTTTAAGATCTACCTTTTAGAGAAGGCATCTGTAATGACTTTCAGATCTACCTTTTAGAGAAGGCAGCTACAAGAATTACATTTGTAATGACTTTAAAATCTACCTTTTAGAGAAGGCATCTGTAATGACTTTAAGATCTAACTTTTAGAGAAAGCAGCTACAAAAATTGCATCTGTAATGACTTTAAAATCTACCTTTTAGAGAAGGCATCTGTAATGACTTTAAAATCTACCTTTTAGAGAAAACAGCTACAAAAATTGCATCTGTAATGACTTTAAAATCTACCTTTTAGAGAAGGCATCTGTAATAACTTTAATATCTACCTTTTAGAGAAGGCATCTGTAATGACTTTCAGATCTACCTTTTAGAGAAGGCATCTGTAATAACTTTAATATCTACCTTTTAGAGAAGGCATCTGTAATGACTTTCAGATCTACCTTTTAGAGAAGGCATCTGTAATGACTTTAAAATCTACCTTTTAGAGAAGGCATCTGTAATGACTTTAAGATCTACCTTTTAGAGAAAGCAGCTACAAAAATTGCATCTGTAATGACTTTAAAATCTACCTTTTAGAGAAGGCATCTGTAATGACTTTAAGATCTAACTTTTAGAGAAAGCAGCTTCAAAAATTGCATCTGTAATGACTTTAAAATCTACCTTTTAGAGAAGGCATCTGTAATGACTTTCAGATCTACCTTTTAGAGAAGGCATCTGTAATGACTTTCAGATCTACCTTTTAGAGAAGGCATCTGTAATGACTTTAAGATCTACCTTTTAGAGAAGGCATCTGTAATGACTTTCAGATCTACCTTTTAGAGAAGGCAGTACAAGAATTACATTTGTAATGACTTTAAAATCTACCTTTTAGAGAAGGCATCTGTAATGACTTTAAGATCTAACTTTTAGAGAAAGCAGCTACAAAAATTGCATCTGTAATGACTTTAAAATCTACCTTTTAGAGAAGGCATCTGTAATGACTTTAAAATCTACCTTTTAGAGAAAGCAGCTACAAAAATTGCATCTGTAATGACTTTAAAATCTACCTTTTAGAGAAGGCATCTGTAATGACTTTAAAATCTACCTTTTAGAGAAGGCATCTGTAATGACTTTCAGATCTACCTTTTAGAGAAGGCATCTGTAATGACTTTAAAATCTACCTTTTAGAGAAGGCAGCTACAAGAATTGCATTTGTAATGACTTTAAAATCTACCTTTTAGAGAAGGCATCTGTAATGACTTTAAGATCTAACTTTTAGAGAAGGCATCTGTAATGACTTTAAAATCTACCTTTTAGAGAAGGCATCTGTAATGACTTTAAAATCTACCTTTAAGAGAAGGCATCTGTAATAACTTTAATATCTACCTTTTAGAGAAGGCATCTGTAATGACTTTCAGATCTACCTTTTAGAGAAGGCATCTGTAATGACTTTAAGATCTAACTTTTAGAGAAGGCATCTCTAATGACTTTAAAATCTACCTTTTAGAGAAAGCAGCTACAAAAATTGCATCTGTAATGACTTTAAAATCTACCTTTTAGAGAAGGCATCTGTAATGACTTTAAAATCTACCTTTTAGAGAAGGCATCTGTAATGACTTTCAGATCTACCTTTTAGAGAAGGCATCTGTAATGACTTTAAAATCTACCTTTTAGAGAAGGCAGCTACAAGAATTGCATTTGTAATGACTTTAAAATCTACCTTTTAGAGAAGGCATCTATAATGACTTTAAGATCTAACTTTTAGAGAAGGCATCTGTAATGACTTTAAGATCTTCCTTTTAGAAAAGGGTTTCTCTAATGACTTTATGATCTATCTTTTAGAGAAAGCAGCTACAAAAATTGCATCTGTAATGACTTTAAAATCTACCTTTTAGAGAAGGCATCTGTAATGACTTTAAGATCTAACTTTTAGAGAAAGCAGCTACAAAAATTGCATCTGTAATGACTAAAAAATCTACCTTTTAGAGAAGGCATCTGTAATGACTTTCAGATCTACCTTTTAGAGAAGGCAGCTACAAGAATTACATTTGTAATGACTTTAAGATCTACCTTATAGAGAAGGCATCTGTAATGACTTTAAGATCTAACTTTTAGAGAAAGCAGCTACAAAAATTGCATCTGTAATGACTTTAAAATCTACCTTTTAGAGAAGGCATCTGTAATGACTTTAAAATCTACCTTTTAGAGAAAGCAGCTACAAAAATTGCATCTGTAATGACTTTAAAATCTACCTTTTAGAGAAGGCATCTGTAATGACTTTAAAATCTACCTTTTAGAGAAGGCATCTGTAATGACTTTCAGATCTACCTTTTAGAGAAGGCATCTGTAATGACTTTAAAATCTACCTTTTAGAGAAGGCAGCTACAAGAATTGCATTTGTAATGACTTTAAAATCTACCTTTTAGAGAAGGCATCTGTAATGACTTTAAGATCTAACTTTTAGAGAAGGCATCTGTAATGACTTTAAGATCTTCCTTTTAGAAAAGGGTTTCTCTAATGACTTTATGATCTATCTTTTAGAGAAAGCAGCTACAAAAATTGCATCTGTAATGACTTTAAAATCTACCTTTTAGAGAAGGCATCTGTAATGACTTTAAGATCTAACTTTTAGAGAAGGCATCTGTAATGACTTTAAGATCTTCCTTTTAGAAAAGGGTTTCTCTAATGACTTTATGATCTATCTTTTAGAGAAAGCAGCTACAAAAATTGCATCTGTAATGATTTTAAGATCTACCTTTTAGAGCTAGTACAGCTGATGACTATTTCTTGACCCACAAAGTTTAATTTATAAAGAAATCTTCCTCTCCATGAAAAAACAAAACAAAACATTTTAGTTTCATGTAATTCAATTCTCATATTGTCACAATTATTAGGAATAAAGATTTTGACAAGATTGATCAGAAATCCTATCTCTTCCCGTGTGCATTTATTGTAAGAAGAAAGGAACTATTTTTTTGACTGATACAACAGTCAACAAAATAAAAATACAGCTATTTTCAAATGCTGTTGTTTTCTTAGAGGTCATGATCATGTTTTAAAAGAAATACCATTGTTGGATCTAGCAAAGCCCAGTCTGATTTTATTATGGAGAAATATGAACTGTAATTAATTTAAAGACAATTTGTGATCATATCATAGTGATTTTTCAGTACTGTTGGTACATTACATTAATGACCACCATTTGGAATACCTATGGAACTCATTTGGATTAATCTATCATTTAGAACTGATAGAATAGGACAATTTCATTCACCTTTCTGTAAGTTCTTTTACTTTTTGTATTTTAGGATATAAATTATATTTTCAATTATACAAAATATGTTGATTTTTCTTCTTACTTATTTTAAGATCATAGATACATTACTATTGCCACTAAGTGACATTGTCCTGTTATTGCCACTGACTGACATTATATTATTATTGCAGATATTCATTGTGTACTTTATAGCTGGCCTGAAGAAACTAGATATGGACTGGGTACAGGGATATTCTGTATCAAGCATAGTAAAGCACTGGGTTTTTGATCCATTCAGGTAACCAGTCTATCAGTTTTAAATCTAAGTAAAGCAGTCATCTTGGGCAAATTACCAGATCTGTATTAATCAGAACGCTTACATCATTAAAATAAGTGAAACAAACCACATTAATCAGAGTAATCAGCAAGTCCATTCTGCTGTTAATGATTGTCTTTCTCAGCTGAGACAAGTCCTTGGTGAAGACTGATGATCTAGTGATAGAGGCCCTCAGTGAAGCTATCCTGCCAGATTATAGGTGTGTCATGCCAATACAGACATACTTCTTCCTGACAAGCTCTTATGAGGCGAGTCTTGTTTCCAGGGACTAGTGCAGGATTAAGTACAACAGCCATTTGACTACTTTGATCCCACAATATGGATTTTTTTGTTTCGGGGGAAAAAATGTTTACCCCAGTTTCTATCAACCACATTATCCAACAGTTTTAAGCAAAATAGATAAAGGGATATCGGTCATGATAAAGGTTCGGTCAATGTGATACATCTGTGAGAAAGCTTGCCAGTGGTTCTTTCTGGGGCTTTCCCCTAGTTCTTGCTTCACCATTTATACTGGTTGCCATGTTTAGCTTATCTTGTGCTGATAAATGGTGCCAAACACTACAACAACAACAACAACAACAACAAAAACAACAACAACAACAAATTATGATAATGATCTATCAGACCAATTTTAACTTTTAATTTTAATAGGCTCAGCTCTTTCACCCAGTGTCCAAAATTAGACTCTTTTGTTTGACAGGCCATTTGGAGCCATTGACTAGAACCCTCCTGTATTTTCAAACATGTTCTGGCATGCAAGGTGAGCTAGTTCCATGTTCTGTGGATTAATTGCATGGTCATAATTATATAACCTCGTTTTAATTGCATGGTCATAATTATATAACCTCGTTTTAAATGCATGATCATAATTATATAACCTCATTTTAAATGCATGGTCATATATTATATAACTTTGTTTTAAATGCATGGTCATAATTATATAACCTCATTTTAAATGCATGGTCATAATTATATAACCTCGTTTTAAATGCATGGTCATAATTATATAACCTCGTTGTAAATGCATGATTATAATTATATAACCTCGTTGTAAATGCATGGTCATATATTATATAACTTTGTTTTAAATGCATGGTCATAATTATATTACCTCATTTTAAATGCATGGTCATAATTATATAACCTTGTTTTAAATGCATGGTCATATTTATATAACCTCATTTTAAATGCATGGTCATATTTATATAACCTCATTTTAAATGCATGGTCATAATTATATAACCTCATTTTAAATGCATGGTCATATTTATATAACCTCGTTTTAAATGCATGGTCATAATTATATAACCTCATTTTAAATGCATGGTCATAATTATATAACCTCGTTTTAAATGCATGGTCATAATTATATAACCTCATTGTAAATGCATGATCATAATTATATAACCTCGTTGTAAAAGCATGGTCATAATTATATAACCTCATTTTAAATGCATGGTCATAATTATATCTCATTTTAAATGCATGGTCATAATTATATAACCTCGTTTTAAATGCATGGTCATAATTATATAACCTCGTAAATGCATGATCATAATTATATAACCTCATTGTAAATGCACGGTCATATTTATATAACCTCATTTTAAATGCATGGTCATACTTATATAACCTCATTTTAAATGCATGGTCATAATTATATAACCTTGTTTTAAATGCATGGTCTTAATTATATAACCTCGTTGTAAATGCATGATCATAATTATATAACCTCATAAATGCATGGTCATATTTATATAACCTCATTTTAAATGCATGGTCATAATTATATAACCTCATTTTAAATGCATGGTCATAATTATATAACCTTGTTTTAAATGCATGGTCTTAATTATATAACCTCGTTGTAAATGCATGATCATAATTATATAACCTCGTTTTAAATGCATGGTCTTAATTATATAACCTCATTTTAAATGCATGGTCATAATTATATAACCTCATTGTAAATGCATGGTCATAATTATATAACCTCGTTGTAAATGCATGATCATAATTATATAGCCTCGTTTTAAATGTATGGTCATAATTATATAACCTCATTTTAAATGCATGGTCATATTTATATAACCTCATTTTAAATGCATGGTCATAATTATATAACCTCATTTTAAATGCATGGTCATAATTATATAACCTCGTTTTAAATGCATGATCATAATTATATAACCTCGTAAATGCATGGTCATAATTATATAACCTTGTTTTAAATGCATGGTCATATTTATATAACCTCATTTTAAATGCATGGTCATAATTATATTACCTCATTTTAAATGCATGGTCATAATTATATTACCTCATTTTAAATGCATGGTCATAATTATATAACCTCGTAAATGCATGGTCATAATTATATAACCTCATTTCATAGCTAAGAATTGATATTGCCCTTGGAAGACAACCAGGATGTGGTTATGTACTCCTCAGTTTTTATGTCAAGAGAAATGCAAGGCAAGGCCTAGTCCATGATTGCAGCCCCAACAGTGTCTCTTTCTTCTGGTGAAGGCCATTAAAAAGGATACCTCCCACCCTTTGTGTCATGGCAGATGTGGATAATACACTTGACATTCCAAAAAGTCTTAAAAGATCAGATATGTCCTATGAAAATTACAGTTTGTGTTGTTAGACTGATCTCTGTGAACCTTGCATTAAAATGCAATGTTTTGATTTGAGACAATAGAAGCTGTTGCTTTCTTGTACAGAGAAAGTAACTTTTAGTTTTGTAAATTTTGCTTTTACAAAAATACTTACTCAATTGCTTTTAAAATGTACAAACAACCTCTCTGCAAATGTGAGCAACCTTGTTGATTTATCGCTTAGATTAAACTGTTACGCATCTGGTTGATGGGTAGTCATGTTGAAGTTTTAAGGGGAGGCAATGGTAAGAGTTCCATCCCTTTGTCTATATTATCGACTTGCCAGGAAGAATGAAAATTTAATTTTTTTGGAGGGCTGGATTCAAGATGTAGTGGAGTTTACTTCTTAATGTTCAGTGTTGTTAGAGAAACATAATTTAGTACACAATATACTTTTGGGGAGTAGTTTGTTACTTTATTCAGAGCACTGGAGATGTATAACTGTATCATGACTGTTGCTTTTACTTTATTTTGTTAGACTGATCATGTCAGATGAAGTCATAGATGTGTTCATCATTCACATTGGTGGACTGATAATTGATCTGTCTATGGGTTTCCTGCTTTTTTTTGACAAGACCAGGAAGATTGCCTTCTTTTTTCTGTCCAGTTTCCATCTGATGAACTCACAGATATTTTCTATAGGTAAGATCAGTGATTATGACATAAGATTTCACATGTAAGCCAATATTTATACTTGAGTGATTATGACCTACATGTTAGTAAAATTTCACATATCAGCCAATATTTATACTTCAGTGATTATGACCTACATGTTAGTAAAATTTCATATGTCAGCCAATATTTATACTTGAGTGATTATGACCTACATGTTAGTAAAATTTCATATGTCAGCCAAATTTATACTTGAGTGATTATGACCTACATGTTAGTAAAATTTCACCTGTCAGCCAATATTTATACTTGAGTGATTATGACCTACATGTTAGTAAAATTTCATGTCAGCCAATATTTATACTTGAGTGATTATGACCTACATGTTAGTAAAATTTCACCTGTCAGCCAATATTTATACTTGAGTGATTATGACCTACATGTTAGTAAAATTTCATATGTCAGCCAATATTTATACTTGAGTGATTATGACCTACATGTTAGTAAAATTTCACCTGTCAGCCAATATTTATACTTGAGTGATTATGACCTACATGTTAGTAAAATTTCATGTCAGCCAAATTTATACTACAGTGCTGTAAGTAAAATATTGCATGCCAAGCAATAGTTACACTATGGTGCTGTAAGTAAAATATTGCAGGGCTGCTAATATTTACACTACAGTGCTGTAAGTAAAATATTGCATGTCAACCAATAGTTACACTACAGTGCTGTAAGTAAAATATTGCATGCTGGTCACTATTTATTATACCGTGTTACACTACATTGTTGCATCTAGGCTGCAGCAGCAGAGATGCTGAACCCTACAAGGTTAAAGAGACCTTATTTTTGAAAACTAAAGGTTCCTACGAAGGCTGAAAAAAGAAGTTTTTGGCTTAACAATAAAACTTTCTCAAATTGGACAGATATTTTTTTTACCTTTTCATTTTCACATACTGGTCTCTATGCGTATCTCATTCAGCCTTTCTGCTGCTATGAATTAAACAGCCAGTATAGATATTATTAATAAATAAATATTGGAGAACCACACTCAGCTAGATTAGCTTGAGAGCGACTAGAGGCAATTAAAAAAATATCTACCTGTTCATGATTCTGTTAAGCAACAACTACAATCGGGTCAGGAGTCTCAGGTGGAATTTACATAAGGTACAGAACAATTATTTAAACCGATTGTCGAACCAACGAAGAAAATTATTATAACAACTGAGGCAACACAAAAAGCTCTTCAAACATTACCTGTTGATATTACTGGCCATATTCTAGCAGCTCAACCGCCACCCATTCAGCCTCTTTAACCATCAAAAACCATAACTAAGATAACAGATAAATTTACCCCTGAGTGTATTGCTACTATCAGGGACCCAAACCAATTATTTGATAATGACGGATTTGGATATTATAAAAGACAAAAATATATAAAACCAGAACATGTTAAATCTCTAAGCTCTGCCAATTGGATCAAGGATGTATATCACATCGCTACTGGTATTCCAGAAATCAGATCAAATGAAGATATTAGAAATTTTAACAGATTTGATAAAACTGTAAATAAATATATAGAAGAAGCTAAACTAGGTAAACGATTATCACTACCACAATTTGAATTACCATCAACACTAAAACGAGAACAGCCATCGCCACAACAAGAACAAAACAATTTTGAGAAATGATGAAACAATTTCAATCACAACGACAACGCCAATTAATCGGAACAATACGTGAGGAAGAATATCAAGATCCTGGTGCAACTGAAAGTGGTCTTGTTACTTGCCCCAATAATGTCCTTGCAGATGTTGATCGACTAGAAAGCCTCATTAGAGGAAAGCAAACTGGTAATAATTCATCAGAAATCAATAATTAAGCATTTGATATTTGCAAATGATTATTCATAGATGAGACGGTATCATGGATATTAATGTGTATCGGTCCCTCATTAATGAAATCGCTGATGACTACCACAGTGATTAGATACAATTAGTGATAAAGTCACTTAATAATAAAATGACCGTGCATTGCACTCAATGTGGACATACCATGGTCAGGGTAATAAACTCTCGATTACCAGTATACAAAATAACCTACGGAGATGGACTAGGTCATGTTGTTCAGAATCTGTTTAGAAGAAAATGGACATCAAGAACCATCGGAGGATATTTTGTTGAATTTCGGTCAGAATCATACAGCATGTGCTTATCATCATCATATGTTGTTTATGGACTGTGATCAAAACATTGATTCTGGTTTACAAATATCACAGCCAGATTTTACAACACTGTATCCTATTTATTACTTTTCACATAAGCTCGTGTTAATAGAGATGTTGGAGTTTTTGCAAATTTCAGAGCAATTGCAGTTATACTCAGCGATAAATCAATGCTACTTGAAGGTGCTGGTAGAAAATATGTAAATAAACATGTAATTAGATCGATTATAATATTATATAATGTCATATCATCACGTTAGTGTGAGTCTGACTCCTGGTCAGATTAAAAAGCTATAATCATCATCAAAAAATAATTGTGCCTTAAAATATCACTGCAACGAGATCAAATCGCAGGTGGTCCGAAAAAGCTATCGATGACTGAACGTCAGTATAATCACTTAATGAAGCCAAGCAATCAAAGACTGGGGTATGACTTAATCTTTCTGCAGCAGTTATTAAAGACATCGCTAAGATGGATGGTATATTTCCACTTCTCGCAGCTATACCAGCATTAATAGCCGCTGCAGCCCCAGCTATTGCAAAAGCAGCTGTGTTAGATGCCGTTGGAAATGCTGCTTGAATGGCGTTAAAGAAAGCAACGGGTCAAGGAATTAAAACCTCAAGAAAAAGGGAAAAGGTTTAAGACTTCGGGGGACCCCGCCTTTGTGGTATGGAAAAGGTCTAAGACTTTGTGGTCCGGAAGCAGTCTAAGACAAGTAACACTTCAATGATAGTTCTACTAATGAATTTTGATTTACTTGATGCAGCTAAGCAACTAAATATAAAAAACTTCAGAGGAGTTTATATGCCTGATCAATTACCAAAACAACCCAACATATTGAAACCGGTATTAATAATCTCGATAAAAACTCTGAACCAGCACCCACATGGAATTGTTTATTTTGATTCGTATGGGTTGGTGTCACCAAAAGAATTTCTTCATTGTGTCAGCAATATATTTGCTCCAATCTGGTATTCAATGCTACCAACACAAAAAATAATGGATCCCTCAATATGTGGTCGAGAAGTACTAAATGTACTTGATGCTATATCAAATCAACAGCACCACCTCATAAAATCGTGCACACATTCACTACTGAACAGTATACTGTGATGTCACATTTGAACAGACACTAGTAAATACAATGGTAGATATTTATGGAAGACCTTCTCAATTGAAGAAAGATCAGAAAAGCAATTTATCTAAATACTCAACTCTTGATCTGCTCAGAAATGAATTGATGATTTTTTTTAAATATCATGAGTGTGAATCAAAATGAAGTCAGTTTTCAGGATTAGCAAGTATGATTAAAATCATGCAACATACAACTGCTGGATGTACTTCCACAAATTCCCACCGCGGTTACTAATAAATTTGTTACTTTTGCTGATCAAGGTAAAATACAGGATTCCAGTAAGTCGGTTAACGACTATGTTAAGAAAATTATTATTATTATTATTATTATTATTGTTATTATTATTATTATTTGTTGTTTTGTTGTTGTTGTTGTGCCTTTACATGTAGATATAATTTTGCATTCAGCTCAAGCTTTTACATTGTGTATACAATGTTATACCCAGATTCATGAAACTTGATAAAGAAAATTTAATGAATGCTAAAAACCTTAATAACAAAAGTAGGTTAGTGTGACCCATATTACATGCATCTTAGACTCTTGGTAATGTTTTGTGTTAGATTTATCAAAATACAGATTGTATACATGTATTAATACCACACCTGTTAAAAATGATCACAGTGATTTACATTTAACAGTTTTTGCCTTTGACTCATGATCACATTTAATTTTTTGCAATCTGTATGCATGCCATACTGTACAGAACTTTAATTTTTTTGCAATCTGTATGCATGCCATACTGTACAGAACTTTAATTTTTTGCAATCTGTATGCATGCCATACTGTACAGAACCATAAAACTTGGAGTGGGCCTGCATCTTTATAAGCAATAGTCTCTCATTTCAGATGTAGAATTTTTATAACCCATATGCTACACTTCATTGACATGGTTTAAATTTTGTATTTGATGTTCATTTAGAAAATTGATAATTATTTTTATCTTATTTAATTCAATTCCTTATGAAAAAAAAATCTACACAACCAATGTTTAATCTTTGCTGGCTTAGGTCATTGGCATCCATTCCACCATCAAGAAACTGATAGCATGCATATTGATAGCTATACATTTCATGCTTCAGTGACATTGTTAAAATTCAAATTCAGTTAAAAGAAGTTCTGACAAAATACAAGTTCCTTAATTGGGTCCTGCTTATGTTTAAATTTTGAGACTTGTTAATTGGATACATATCCATTAGTACTACACACTTACAAGCAAGGCCACCATGACCTATATTTTAAGCTTTACTAATATAGATTCAGAATGTATGTTCAAAGATCATAATCTCTTGTTTGTTTCCATGCTGTATGCATCCTAGCCAACAAAGATGACCCTTTTTAACTAGTGCAGTTGGAAGTAGGGGCTTATTCTATGGTCAATTGTCTATATTCAAAATGATATATTGTGTCAGCTCCCCATCACTGTGTTAATTGTGTGTGGGAAAGATTACATAAATTATAGAAGTGCATTATCACATTACGTATCTGTATAGGTATATGTGTATTTAGTTTCATTGCATGTCAACACAATAATGGCCATTCCATGCTAATTAAAAGTTTAGTTTTGAAAATTTAACAATGAAAAATTGCAAATACTAAATCTTTTTATTAGAAAATGGGTCATTGTCAAGTTTGAATCTATTTCTTTTTCCTGTTGATGTTTGCATTTGTCAGCTGGAGACTACTGAACTCTTTATAGAAATGAGTTATTGAATCCTATATTACACTCTGGTTTGCCATTCTTCTGTCAATACTTATTTTCAACCTCTCAAAAGCTATTCAATTTTGAATAGGTCTGGAGAATTCTGGATTAAATGCATTTCAGATTTACACATATAATGTTGATCTGCCATTTTGTCTATATTTCTACTGGCAGGCATATTTCCTTGGATGATGTCATTTTATCAGTGTATGTTGTATTTCTACTGGTAGGTATGTTTCCTTGGATGATATCATTGTGTCAGTGTATGTTGTATTTCTACTGGTAGGCATGTTTCCTTGGATGATATCATTTTGTCAGTGTATGTTGTATTTCTACTGGCAGGCATGTTTCCTTGGATGATATCATTTTGTCAGTGTATGTTGTATTTCTACTGGTAGGTATGTTTCCTTGGATGATATCATTTTGTCAGTGTATGTTGTATTTCTACTGGTAGGTATGTTTCCTTGGATGATATCATTTTGTCAGTGTATGTTGTATTTCTACTGGTAGGTATGTTTCCTTGGATGATATCATTTTGTCAGTGTATGTTGTATTTCTACTGGCAGGCATGTTTCCTTGGATGATATCATTTTGTCAGTGTATGTTGTATTTCTACTGGCAGGCATGTTTCCTTGGATGATGTCATTTTATCAGTGTATGTTGTATTTCTACTGGCAGGCATGTTTCCTTGGATGATATCATTTTGTCAGTGTATGTTGTATTTCTACTGGCAGGCATGTTTCCTTGGATGATGTCATTTTATCAATGTATGTTGTATTTCTACTGGCAGGCATGTTTCCTTGGATGATGTTAGCCACCATGCCACTTTTCTGCAGCAATGACTGGCCCAGAAAATTCTTCCAAAAGCTGCCCATATGCTTGAAGTTTGTGACCCCATTGAACTATGATCTGCAGACTAATGACCACTGTCTGTATTCTAAGGAAGACATCAAGCCTGAAGACAGTAGGGTAAGCCTAAAGTTTCTGAGCCATGTGCTGCAGACCAGTAATCAGTCTATGTATTCTGAAGAGAGTATGGATCCTGAGTGCAATGGGGAATGTCAAAATATTTTCCATTTGCTGGGCCTTATTGTGGAATTAAAAGTTTATTTGTACAATATTTTGCAGAAATAGACCTTTTGGAATTTTAATAATTTATTTTCATTTCATTTAAGGCTTTCTTATAATTATTTTTATTCTTTTTTGTTTGATTCCCCTCCTTTATTTTGCACATAATTAAACATTGCTCTTGTTTGGTTTGAGGGCTTATTGGTAGAACATAGCAGTAACCTTGTATCCAGTGTTTGATGACTTTGTAGAAGAATTAACAACTATTTATCCAATGTTTGGGTTGATGGGTCTACAACCAATATATCTAATGTTTGGGTTGATGGTTGAAGAGTTATATTATGTTTTTCAGTAGATGACTTTAAAACAGTATATCCAGTGTTTTGGGGTTGATTGTTCAAGAACCATACATCCATTATTTGGGTTCATGGCTCAGCAGCCATATATCCAACATTTGGTTTCATGGCTTAACAGCTTAAGTGCTTGAATTGATGGTTCAGCAGCCACATTTTTAGTTTTTGGGCTGATAGTTCAGCAGACATATATCCAATGTTTGGTTTGATGGCTAAACAGCCATATATCTGGTGTTTGTCTTGATGGCTTAAGAACCACATACCAGTGTTTAGGTTGATAGCTCAATGGCCATTTTTCCAATATTTGTGTTGCTGGGTCTACAACCATATATCCAATGTTTTGTTTGATGTCTGAACAGCCATATATCTGGTGTTTGGGTTGATGGCTCAAGAATCATATGTGAGTGTTCAGATTGATTCTCAACAGTTATTTATCCAGTTTTTGGGATGATGGCAGGAACCATATATCAAGTGTTTGAGTTGATGGGTCAATGGCCATATATCTAGTGTTTGGGTTGATGGCTCATTGGTGATATATTAAGAGTTTGGGTTAATGGTTCACTGGCCATATATAAAGTGTTTGAGTTGATGGGTCAACAACCATATATCTAGTGTTTGAGTTGATGGGTCAACAACCATATATCTAGAGTTTGGGTTGATGGGTCAACAACCATATATCTAGTGTTTAAGTTGATAGCTCAATGGCCATATATCAAGTGTTTGGGTTGATAACTCAATGGCCAGATATCTAGTGTTTGGATTAATGGGTCAAGAACCGTATATCCAGTGTTTGGGTTGATGACTCAACAGTCACATATCTAATTTTTGAGATGATGGCTCAAGAACAATTCATCTAATGTTAGGGTTGATGTCTTAACTACCATATATCCAGTGTTTGGTTTGTTGGTTTAGGAGCCACACATCCATTGAATATTATAAGGAAACCTTCATTGTTGTTTTGCCCATTCTAGGGAGAAGTAAGACATATTCACTTTTGTGTTGGTGGTATCTTGTTATTTTTACAATTGCAAGAAAAGTTATGCCTGCATCATGTTGCCATGCTACTAAAAGCAGTAGCCATGATCTTATATCTTAGCTAATGGAAACAGGGGTGTACCTCTCTAATAAAAAATGTGTGTGATGTTAGATTTGTAATCATTAGATTTGTAATCATTAGATTTGTGATCATTAGATTTGTAATCATTAGATTTGTGATCATTAGATTTGTGATCATTAGATTTGTAATCATTAGATTTGTAATCATTAGATTTGTAATCATTAGATTTGTGATCATTAGATTTGTAATCATTAGATTTGTAATCATTAGATTTGTAATCATTAGATTTTATGCATTATGTCCAGCATAAGACAGATTCAAAATTTATTTTTTCTAATCACATTTTGTTGTAGGTGGTCCATGAAATCATTGCTTATGTGACACCCAACATATCTATAGTAGCAGCCAACTTTCAAATCATGCTAACACATCTCTTTCAGAATGATGGTTGTGTCATTTTCACTGAAAGACTTCTTGCAATGTATTGCTCTTTCAAAATGATGGTTGTGTCATTTTCACTGAAAGACTTCTTGCAATGTATTGCTTTTTCAGAATGATGGTTGTGTCAATTTCACTGAAAGACTTCTTGCAATGTATTGCTCTTTCAGAATGATGGTTGTGTCATTTTCAATGAAAGACTTCTTGCAATATATTGCTGGTTTTTACAACATCATTGCCAGAGTGGCCATATTGAAAATCTAGTTATGGCTACTTTTTCAGAATGGATGCTTTTTTCATGTCTAGTTGCTACTGTATTACAATGGTGCTTGAAGATCCTGTTATCACTGCATCTTAATGGATGGCATAGTTTCATGAGGTTTTCACAACAAGATTTATGATGTCTCATTGTACCAAAATGCAAATGACAGTAGAGATCTATAGTGAAGGATGATCAATTAGTAAAGCATTGTCAACAAGAATGTCAACAAATTAATGTGACAAAGTTGTGTCATACATATCTAGGCAACCCACTGGATGTAAGTCCAGCTCCCTGCCCCATTATGATTTAGTCAATGAAGTGTAGCAAATGGGAGTGTTTTCTTATTTTGCTGACCAATCCAGCCAGCTTCCTTGTCATAGTGACCAGCTGCTAACCAATCCAGCAATTTTCCTTGTCATAGTGACCACCTGCTGACCAATCCAGCCAGCTTCCTATTCATAGTGATTTATTTGCCACTCCAGCTGCTGACCAACCTGTCCAGCCAACAAGCTGAACACATTAAAATATTTGCAGTCCCAGCTATTGACAGAACCATCCAGCTGTTTGGACAAAGTAGGCATGGATGCTGTTTTCAAAGCAGTGTTCACCTGTACAGACTATGTTTTTGACTGACTTTGCTGCCCAGATCCGGCAGCCAACCTTTTGGCCATATAAACAACCATGCTGAATAACAGGTTCAGTGCACATGTGCAGCAGATTATCCTGATATTCCACTAGCCATATTGACCCATCCCTCCATTCCACCACTAGCCATACTGACCCAACCCTCCATTCCACCACTAGCCATACTGACCCAGCCCTTCATTCCACCACTAGCCATACTGACCCAGCCCTCCATTCCACCACAAGCCAAACTGACACAGCCCTTCATTCCACCACTAGCCATACTGACCCAGCCCTCCATTTCACCACTAGCCATACTGAACCAGCCCTCCATTCCACCACTAGCCATACTGACCCAGCCCTCCATTCCACCACTAGCCATACTGACCCAGCCCTCCATTCCACCACTAGCCATACTGACCCAGCCCTCCATTCCACCACTAGCCATACTGACCCAGCCCTCCATTCCACCACTAGTCACACTGACCCAGCCCTCCACTCCACCACTAGCCATACTGACCCAGCCCTCCATTTCACCACTAATCACACTGACCCAGTCCTCCATTTCACCACTAGCCACACTGACCCAGCCCTCCATTCCACCACTAGCCATACTGACCCAGCCCTCCATTCCACCACTAGCCATACTGACCCAGCCCTCCATTCCACCACTAGCCATACTGACCCAGCCCTCCATTTCACCACTAGCCATACTGACCCAGCCCTCCAATCCACCACTAGCCATACTGGCCAAGCCCTCCATTCCACCACTAGCCACACTAACCCAGCCCTCCATTTCCACCACTAGCCACATTGACCCAGTCCTCCATTCCACCTCTTGCCATACTGATCCAGCCCTCCATTCCACCACTAGCCATGCTGAACCAGCCCTCCATTCCACCTCTAGCCATACTGGCCCAGCCCTCCATTCCACCACTAGCCATACTGACCCAGCCCTCCACTCCACCACTAGTCACACTGACCCAGCCCTCCATTCCACCACTAGCCATACTGACCCAGCCCTCCATTCCACCACTAGCCACACTGACCCAGCCCTTCATTCCACCACTAGCCATACTGACCCAGCCCTCCATTCCACCACTAGTCACACTGACCCAGCCCTCCACTCCACCACTAGCCATACTGGTCAAGCTTTCCATTCCACCACTAGCCATACTGACCCAGCCCTCCATTTCACCACTAGCCACACTGACCCAGCCCTCCATTTCACCACTAGCCACACTGACCCAGCCCTCCATTCCACCACTAGCCATTCTGGCCAAGCCCTCCATTCCACCACTAGCCGTACTAACCCAGCCCTCCATTTCCACCACTAGCCATACTGACCCAGCCCTCCATTTCACCACTAGCCTCACTGACCCCGCCCTCCATTTCACCTCTAGCCACACTGACCCAGCCCTCCATTTCACCACTAGCCACACTGACCCAGCCCTCCATTCCACCACTAGCCATACTGGCCAAGCCCTCCATTCCACCACTAGCCATACTAAGCCAGCCCTCCATTTCCACCACTAGCCACATTGACCCGGCCCTCCATTCCACCTCTTGCCATACTGACCCAGCCCTCCATTCCACCACTAGCCATGCTGACCGAGCCCTCCATTCCACCTCTAGCCATACTGGCCCAGCCCTCCATTCCACCACTAGTCACACTGACCCAGCCCTCCATTCCACCACTAGCCATACTAAGCCAGCCCTCCATTTCCACCACTAGCCACATTGACCCGGCCCTCCATTCCACCTCTTGCCATACTGACCCAGCCCTCCATTCCACCACTAGCCATGCTGACCGAGCCCTCCATTCCACCTCTAGCCATACTGGCCCAGCCCTCCATTCCACCACTAGTCACACTGACCCAGCCCTCCATTCCACCACTAGCCATACTGACCCAGCCCTCCATTCCACCACAAGCCACACTGACCCAGCCCTTCATTCCACCACTAGCCATACTGACCCAGCCCTCCATTCCACCACTAGTCACACTGACCCAGCCCTCCATTCCACCACTAGCCATACTGACCCAGCCCTCCATTCCACCACTAGCCACACTGACCCAGCCCTCCATTCCACCACTAGCCAAACTGACCCAGCCCTCCATTTCACCACTAGCCATACTGACCCAGCCCTCCATTCCACCACTAGCCATACTGACCCAGTCCTTCATTCCACCACTAGCCACACTGACCCAGCCCTTCATTCCACCACTCGCCATACAGACCCATCCCTCCATTCCACCACTAGCTATACTGACCCAGCCCTCCATTCCACCATAAGCCAAACTGACCCATCCATCCATTCCACCACTAACCATACTGACCCAGCCCTCCTTTCCACCACAAGCCATACTGACCCAGCCCTCCATTCCACCACTAGCCATACTGACCCAGCCCTCCATTCCACCACTAACCATACTGACCAAACCATCCATGTCACCACTATCCACACTGACCCAGCCCTCCATTCCACCTCTAGTCATACTGGCCATGCCCTCCATTCCACCACTAGCCATACTGAACCAGCCCTCCATTCCACTTGACATACTGACCTAGCCCTCCATTCCACGACTAGCCACACTGACCCAGCCCTTCATTCCACCACTAGCCATACTGGCCAAGCCCTCCATTCCACCACTAGCCATACTGACCCAGCCTTCCATTCCACCATTAGTCACACTGACCCTGCCCTCCATTCCACCACTAGCCACACTGACCCAGCCCTCCATTTCACCACTAACCAAACTGACCCAGCCCTCCATTTCACCACTATCCATACTGACCCAGCCCTCCATTCCACCGCTAGTCACACTGACCCAGCTCTCCATTCCACCACTAACCATACTGACACAGGCCTTCATTCCACCACTAGCCATACTGACCCAGCCCTCCATTTCACCACTAGATCCATAGTCTCCCCATCACTAGATTCATATGCTTGGGTCTTCTATGCCTATTCAGTGAACAATGAGGGAATATGGGCCTTCCCACCAAGAGAGAGGAAATATAGGCCTTTCCACCAACATAGTGGAAATATGGGCCTTCCCACCAAAATAGAGGGAATATGGGCCTTCATACCAGCAGAGAGGAAATATGAGCCTTGCCACCAGCATAGAAGGAATCTGGACCACCATTCGGCAGTCCTATTCCCAGAGTTACAGTAATCCAAAAAATGAGGGGAACAGGTTGTAAAATAATTCTGATTGCCTTTATTTGCCCTTTCCCAGTAGGACAAGTCATGGATCATTGATATACTAGACTTGGCAACTGACATGCACAGTATAATCCTAGCAACCACAAAGCTACTCAAGCAGCTGTGATTGCTAGTCTTTAACCCTCATTTGGAGAAACTTTATTCTGACATGGCTATTGTCTGGCATGCATTGCACAGGAAATACTTCGGGTTTCAGATGTGGAGACTATCTCATTAGCCAGAGAGTCTTCAACCAGAAAGTCCTCCCCTTAAAGTATACAGTAAATGTCACACCAAATTCTGCCTCCAGTCCCATACTTCCTAACTTTTTCTTTTGAAAGTAAGAAGCTAGCATTGATAACAATTAAAGGTATATTACATCATGATTTCTAACATATTTAGTGGCTTGTGTTGGTCACAACAAAGAGCTCTCAAACTTGCTAGCCAACTTTGTTTTATCCTGATCTAAACCTTTTCTCCTAAGTGGAATCTCCAATGGGTCATGAAATGGCGATACTCTTCTAAGTTGAATCTCTATCCACTCTCTTGTTGAATTAAGACATGCTTCCTGGTAGCCTTGGTTTTGGCATCGAGTGTAAGTGATAACTGTTAGTTTTGTTCTGATGGATCACTCATTTTATTAACACACTGAGGTTTCTTTACTAAAAAGTGGTCTACTGGCAAACAGAAAAATAATTTACATGAATTTATTCAAGACCTGGCTGTCAGACTATATCTTATGTGCATCAAGTCCATCCAGTATGGAGACCAGAGGATTATCCTCCTACTAAAACCCAGAGATAATCCTATTAACATACTAGATAATCCCATTTTTCTACTGGAGTTCCCATTATCTTACTGGATAATCCCATTATCATACTGGCTAAAGGTATTCTTATAATCTGCATACACATACATCTGATGAGGATTTTGGCACTTGAAATATATGTTATTTATATGAGCTTTTTCTTGCAATGTTAATGAACTCGGTAGGCATGCCCAGTCCACTTTTTACTCCTTTCTATTTGCATGACTTGACCTCACAAAACATGAAATTTAATAGCGTCACTTTATAAGTTGCACTGAATTTTAAAGATTAAGAATTTTCTCCAGGTTTCCTCGCTGGTTATACTGGCTATTTAAGAAAGACCTTGTATATCTTAGGTATTTTTAATTCCCTTTATTTTGGTGTCTAATTGATGGGTGTAATATGGGCTATAGGTTATACAGCTCACTTTGAGTGTACTCCTCTCACAAAACTGCTAGCTCTACTTTGTCATTTTCACTTCCAGGACTTCAGAGGTAAATTGTAAAACTAAAAAAAGATGGGGTGCAGATAACTTTGTTTTACATTTTATGATAATTCTTTCATTGCACTTTGAGAAGTAGGTATTGTCTAGTCTGGTAAATTAATTTTCCCTTTTTAATAACTGCTTAAGATATAGTGTAATTTACACTAATTAGGCTGATGAGTAATCTTCATTTATTTGTTGTGTGCTTAAATCATGTACAGTTTCCACATGTGCTTAAATCATGTACAGTTTCCACATGTGCTTAGATCATGTAGTTTCCACATGTGCTTAGATCATGTACAGTTTCCACATGTGCTAGATCATGTACAGTTTCCACATGTGCTTAGATCATGTAGTTTCCACATGTGCTTAGATCATGTACAGTTTCCACAGGTGCTTAGATCATGTACAGTTTCCACATGTGCTTAGATCATGTACAGTTTCCACATGTGCTTAGATCATGTAGTTTCCACATGTGCCTAGATCATGTACAGTTTCCACAAGTACAATATCCAAAGACATTTCAGCTACAGTACATGTAAATATCAGCAGTATACCAACATTCCCTCTATTGTGCATGTTGCAAATGTAAACAACCTCACCTGACACCCATGACTCTCTCCATTGTGCATGTTGCAAATGTAAACAACCTCACCTGATACCCATGACTCTCTCCATTATGCATGTTGCAAATATAAACAACCTCACCTGACACCCATGACTCTCTCAGAGGTTCATAATACAGTATATGTAGAGCATCCCAAAATGGTCCAATGGTTGCCAGACCATGCTACTTCTTACAAAAATGTATCCTCGGTTGGACCTGTCAACTTTCACTGGATTTGCCAGCTTATTTGAAGTTCTTTATCAGTTCATGAGCCTACAGGTTAATTCCTTGGATATGTATATACATTTATATTTGATTGTGTTATTAAGAAAGTCTTACTCTTAAGGGTAGACCGTTCTTTTGACCCTAAAGGGTACATTTAGGTAGAGGTTAGAAGCTCAGCATTTCCTAGTCCTCTTAGCTATTCTCCTAACCTTATTGTGATTGCATTATGTTTCTTGACTGAGAAAGGAAATTGTATGTCAAGATACATACTCTATAACATTATGCATTATGTGTTTGACTGAGAAAGGAAATTGTATGTCAAGATACATACTCTTTCACATTATGCATTATGTTTTTGACTGAGAAAGGAAATTGAATGTAAAGATACTCTATAACATTATGCATTATGTGTTTGACTGAGAAAGGAAATTGAATGTAAAGATACTCTTATCACATTATGCATTATGTGTTTGACTGAGAAAGGAAATTGTATGTCAAGATACATACCCTATCACATTATGCATTATGTTTCTTGACTGAGAAAGGAAATTGAATGTAAAGATACTCTTATCACATTATGCATTATGTGTTTGACTGAGAAAGGAAATTGTATGTAAAGATACATTCTCTATCACATTATGCATTATGTGTTTGACTGAGAGAGAAAATTGTATGTCAAGATACATACCCTATCACATTATGCATTATGTTTCTTGACTGAGAAAGGAAATTGTATGTCAAGATACATACTCTTTCACATTATGCATTATGTTTTTGACTGAGAAAGGAAATTGTATGTAAAGATACTCTTATCACATTATGCATTATTTTGACTGAGAAAGGAAATTGTATGTCAAGATACATACTCTATAACATTATGCATTATGTGTTTGACTGAGAAAGGAAATTGTATGTAAAGATACTCTATCACATTATGTGTTTGACTGAGAAAGGAAATTGTATGTCAAGATACATACTCTATAACATTATGCATTATGTGTTTGACTGAGAGAGAAAATTGTATGTCAAGATACATACCCTATCACATTATGCATTATGTTTCTTGACTGAGAAAGGAAATTGTATGTCAAGATACATTCTCTATCACATTATGCGTTATGTTTTTGACTGAGAAAGGAAATTGAATGTAAAGATACTCTATCACATTATGCATTATGTGTTTGACTGAGAAAGGAAATTGTATGTCAAGATACATACTCTTTCACATTATGCGTTATGTTTTTGACTGAGAAAGGAAATTGAATGTAAAGATACTCTATAACATTATGCATTATGTGTTTGACTGAGAAAGGAAATTGTATGTAAAGATACTCTTATCACATTATGCATTATTTTGACTGAGAAAGGAAATTGAATGTAAAGATACATACTCTATAACATTATGCATTATGTGTTTGACTGAGAAAGGAAATTGTATGTCAAGATACATTCTCTATCACATTATGCGTTATGTTTTTGACTGAGAAAGGAAATTGAATGTAAAGATACTCTATCACATTATGCATTATGTGTTTGACTGAGAAAGGAAATTGTATGTAAAGATACTCTTATCACATTATGCATTATTTTGACTGAGAAAGGAAATTGAATGTAAAGATACATACTCTATCACATTATGCATTATGTGTTTGACTGAGAAAGGAAATTGTATGTCAAGATACATACTCTTTCACATTATGCGTTATGTTTTTGACTGAGAAAGGAAATTGAATGTAAAGATACTCTATCACATTATGCATTATGTGTTTGACTGAGAAAGGAAATTGTATGTAAAGATACTCTTATCACATTATGCATTATTTTGACTGAGAAAGGAAATTGTATGTAAAGATACATACTCTATCACATCATGCATTATGTGTTTGACTGAGAAAGGAAATTGTATGTAAAGATACATACTCTATCACAGTGCTATAAATCCCTCACCACCACAGTGTGAGCATCCTGTCTCAGACGGTACTCAAGTTAAAACTGACCATTTGTTATGCAAAATACCATTTACACCACTCCCTCGATAACTCGCGGACATTGAGGTCCAAAAACATCGACCGCGATAAAAGCAAGGGCGCGAGTTATCGAGGGACCTATAACAAACAACAAATATATCAATGGGATCGACGCATAGAGAATGGTGGTGGGTGGCTTGGCATGTTGAATACTCAATCATCGCACTAAGATTAACAGTGGATAAATATCTTTTCATATCGGTGTACTTTTTTTAGTTTTTCCTCACAGAGTAACATTAATTTCAGGATAACTTACAGTATATTGAGAAAATCATCTAAACATTATTCCTCCTGGTTTCCGTTTGCTTAGCATATGTAGTTCACACATTGTGTATTACGTCACTTATTTTTGTGGTGAATGGTATACATTCTAATTTTATTGTTTGATCCAAAGTAGATTTTTTTTTTTTTCAAATACAAAAGATCGACACACTTCGAATAAACAATGTCGATCGAACGATATGTAGATTTTTATTGCGGTAGAAGTAAAATGTAAGAAAAAAATTGACAAGGTTTGACCATTACCAACATGAATTTAATGGGTCTAAAAGTTTAAAACGACATAAATTAGAACACGATAACACTCGCAGTTTGTGACACGTTTGAGAAATATCACTTCACATTTCGAAAAAAATACAAATTTTACAATATGGATTCTATCTTTACAGGCAATACCTTATTTTCCGCCCTATAAGTCGCTCCAGCGTAGCGTACAAGTCGCTCCTGCACATAAGTCGCTCCTCCGCATTTATCAAAATCACGTCTTTGATACCGCCGGCCATTGCATTCGACTTGGTAATTTCCAACTTCGTGTAAGAAATATTATACAATTGTTTAAGAGTTATATAAAAGTCAGTATTACAATAGACTTTGACTTTGCCTTGAATCGTATTTGAATTGTTGAAAGTCCACGACCTGCAGCACGCTGTTCCACAATCTATTTTCGTAGATTCTCCTCGAGAACTGGCCATCTTGCTTTGCCACAACGATTTCCCTTCTTGGTTTTTTTTTTTTTGTTGACCTTGACTCGTCTTCTTTTTTACGCCAGTCACGCACAATCTTCTCGCTTACATTGAATTTTCTTTCTGCTGCACCATTTCCGTTTTCTTTCGCAAATGCTACGACGTTTAACTTAAATTCTGCATCATATTTTTTTCTAGTTGTTGGTGCCATGATAAATGGCACGAATTTAATTTAAAACAAAACTTATTGACTTACGCTAATATAACAATTTTAAATCATACAACGTTATTTGTGAAACTATATTTTATTAATACTCCATTGTATGAACGGTACGTATTTATATATCGGTCATTTCCACAACCCAAGCGAACTTCTAAGGCACTTTATACGCTACAGTGATTTAAATACATTAACGAAGACGTGTCGAATTCACCTAACAATCGAAACTGTTCACCAGCCTTCCAGTTTTTTTTATTAATTACCGGTACTTTGAAGTTCTCTCCATGAAGCCAGTCTTGGCTTAATCCAGAGTTTAAAACTAGAGCAATCATCAAAGGAAATATTCCTGCTTATGTTGTTTGTTTTGTTTTTTTTTTGTTTTTTTTTTTTTGTTTTTTTTTTAGAACAAGCCATTGCGAAACCAACCGAAAAAATGATTGTGTTTTTATAAACTACTATTAAAGTAAATTATGACGCGATAACAGAGTTCTCAGAAACGCTTTACAGTGACATAATTCGTTGTTTAAAATAACAAAATAATCCCAGTTCGGCATTCGGTATTTGAGTACATCAAAAGAACATGACGCAATAGCTGGGCAGCAAGTTCAAAGGACTTTGACTAGCAGCTTGGGTGGGAAAAGGTGCTGAAATTTAAGACTGAATTTAGAGACAGAAAGATTCTAAGATGTACATGCCGAATAATAAAGGAAATACAATGGCAATCGTTATTTCAATATTTTTTTTTTATATTTATTAATAACAACAAATTTTAACACATATATAACTAAATATTATTTGGCTATTTAATTTGATAATCTTATAGTCTAATACTTACGTGTACCGTATGTAAGTTTCCAGCAATTGGCTTGCCCGTATACCGGCAGATGCATTTCGCTAAAGCATAGCATCACTGCGCATCACAGTCGTTAAAAAAAATTATTTATCGTATAAGTCGCTTCTGCATATAAGTCGCACACGTCATTTTTAAGAAGAAAAAAAAAACGAAAAATAATAGCGACTTATACCCCGGAAAATACGGTAATCACCATTTTCGATGATAAAAACAAACTATGTATCAAGGTTAAATTTGCCAATTTACAATTTATCACGACTTTTTCATGTTTAACACATTTTAAAATATATTTTCCTTGGAGAAAAAAATCGGGAGCCATGCCGGACACCGCATTATAAGCGGGTTCGCGAGTTATCCGGGCGCGAGTTATCGAGGTAGTGGTGTATTGTGGTAAGGTAATCTGTAAGAGTTGCTTCCCATTGTGTGTGTGTGTGTGTGTGTGTATATATATATATATATATATATATATATATATATATATATATATATATACAGGAGGTAGCTAAAGCAATTCTTAATGTTAATATGACTGGGTCAGCCTTTTCAGAGACACATACTTTACTATAAAATATCATTTCTGAAGAATATCAAAGAAAAGTTTCATATGTATATGTTACAAAGAATAAATTGGTATAAGAAACAAGAAACAGAATTAGTTTGGATTCCTTTAAATTCATTTTAGCCAGGAGAGTGTCAGTCCCTTTGAGGGGCTCTTGATTTTTATAATTCCTTGTAATAGACTCATATGTAATACATCTTATTTAGATGAAGTCCAAATCAGTATCTTCAAGTGCCTCCCTACCTCCGACCAAACCAAGGGCATACCACA
Source organism: Potamilus streckersoni (assembly GCA_016746295.1). Classification (NCBI taxonomy): domain Eukaryota; kingdom Metazoa; phylum Mollusca; class Bivalvia; order Unionida; family Unionidae; genus Potamilus; species Potamilus streckersoni. The sequence continues at coordinate 300,715 of JAEAOA010001457.1, forward strand.
AGCTGTTTACCATGGTAACAGGAGTTTACATTTTGATACAGTGTTGTCTTCCCTACTCGCATGGTATAACCAAGGTAAGATTCCAACAGTCATTATGATTAGTGTTGCCTTTATCATCATGATCATCTTTCATGTTATTATTGAAGTTTGTTTTTAGAGTGTCCGATAGATGAAAATAAAAGTATAGTAAAAACAGTAAACATTACTTTGATTCTCTCTGTAAGGATTGATCTGCAGTAGTGCTTATAGTTGTCAAGACAGATTAGAGTCTGTATGACCAAATGTATTTGGACATATTAAAGATTTTAATATATTGTGGTTGGATTAATAAGTTGCTCAATGACCTGTTAGGTTAAGGGATTGATGATGATGATGATGATAATGATGTAGATGTGTACATTTGGTACAGATCTAATAATAGTGGTTTAAATGTAAGTCTATAATCTAAAGTTCTTCAGTTTGAATATTTGAAATGTTTTTGTCCATCAGTTCTCCATTCATCATTCACACCTTTTGTTTCTGGAACAAATATATGCTAATATATGAACAGTGCATTAGCTGTACACAATTGATGTCTATCACTTCCCAGATGAGGTCTAAGGACAGGAAATTCACATAGGTGTGGTCTCTCATGACAGGTTGTAGTGTAAAACAATTCATACAGTAAATTATTTAATGCATGCAGTTACATTCATTTTGTTTTAGGGCAACAATGCATGGACAAAAGGACTATATGGATATTCATGGGATATGATGGTTCATTCATGGTCACTCCAGCATGTTCGTGTGACGTACAATGATTTGACTTCAGGAGAAACCGGGTACCTCAATCCTATGGTAATCTTTCTCTTAATGAATCATCATATAAACAAAGTCACAGTATTTTACAAAATATGTTGCAAACAGTTTTGAAAAATTTGGAATGTTTTTTAGCAATGGTTATATTGTGTAAAGATAAATATTTTTATGTAAATATGTTGGGAGGGGGATAGCATCCTATATCTCTGCATTTTAATGAAAAGAGACATTAAAAGATCAAAAGACATTAAAAATATTGTGAATTTTGTCCCCGCCCATTTTGAAATAAACATCAAAAGGATATGGATTGAACTTGCAACCTATTAATAACTGTTTCCAAAAATTAAGTATTTTCTTCATTTAAAAGAAATGACTTCTCTGTGATATATCATTTCCTAACTTTGTAAATAGCTTGCATTTGCAGAAGAAATCTATTGATTTTGGGGTCAGAAAATTAAAGGTCAGTCACTTTGACTGACTGAAAAAAGTAAATAGTTTAACACAATAGTGTTTGTTCAAAATTACAGACTATACTTGATTATGTTGACGACTTGCACTTTGAATAAGAGGAAGAGAGTTGAATTGGTGTACAAAAATGCAGTGATTAGGGTTACAGTGATGGTAAGAAGAAAAATTATTTTTGCAGAGAAACCTTAGCTCTTCCTTTGCTCCGAGACTTGTCTTTTTTGATGGCTTGCACTTGGAGCAAGGTTAAAAGAGTATTGATTTAGGGTCAAGGTCACCATGACTGAAAATGAAAAATAGTTTTTGCACACAGATTCTAGTTCATGATCTAGTAATAAAGTTTGTGGATATCTTACATTTTTAGTAAGAAAAATCCTTTTGATGTTATGGTCAAAGGTAATGGTCAGTGCTAACGACAATTTTATCCTGATCACATGCCATGTTTATAGTTTGTAGAGGGCTTTTGCTCTTTAAGGTATGGAAGGTGCTGTTGTAGTGTTCAATCCAGAAGGGTAAAAGTTGTGGGTCCATTGGGTTGTATCAGATCAGAAGTGGGGTCATTGAGTAAAAATATGGGTTGCAAATACCCTTTCCTGTATGTTGACTATTCAAGAAATTCAAACATGTCATTATCACAGGTGCTTGTGTTGTGTATTTATTAATTTTTGCAGTAACTATGAAGTTTTCCAGCACTAAGCCAGTATGCTTTGAATCAGTTGTTGTAAAGTCCAATTACATCATGAGTTTCTTCGTTTTCTTTGTCTTCTGAAAATAATTGACCACCTTTGAGGTTATGGATATTTTACTTGACAAGGAAACTGTAGCAAACCATACTGTCATCTGAATCAACAATGACTGAATCAAAGTATACAGGCCTAGTGATGGAAAGTGAATATTTATTGCAGAAATTATTAAATCCATGACCCATGTATCAGTGATTATTACCAACGTCTATGATTCACAGAGCACCTTTACAAGCATTTGAATTCCTCATGCTCATGTAACCATTCTGCCATAAAACTTGCTTTGAACATTTTTACCTCACTGTACACTATTTGGAAATGAAAGTATTATCTCATGATTATGATTCAAATGCTCTAAGCCAATCAAAGTCAGCAAGACATTTCTATAGGCCAATGAAATTGATCATCTTATACTTCTCTGGTAATGTGCACAAAATGTTTATAAAGCATGGTTATTGCTCTCAGCTCAGCTTAGAATCAGCTATAATGAGTTTGTAACTTTATTTTGATGGCAGTTTTGAGGTTACCAGGTTATATGTGATTTTGTGTTGGGACAGTTTTGAGGTTATCAGGTTATATGTGATTTTGTGTTGGGACAGTTTTGAGGTTATCAGGTTATGTATGATTTTGTATAGGGACAGTTTTGAGGTTATCAGGTTATATGTGATTTTGTGTTGTGACAGTTTTGAGGTTACCAGGTTATATGTGATTTTGTGTCGGGACAGTTTTGAGGTTACCAGATTATATGTGATTTTGTGACAGGACAATTTTGAGGTTATCAGGTTATGTGTGATTTTGTGTTGGGACAATTTTGAGGTTATCGGGTTATGTGTGATTTTGTGTTGGGACAGTTTTGAGGTTATCAGGTTATGTGTGATTTTGTGACAGGACAGTTTTGAGGTTCTCAAATTGTGTGTGATTTTGTGTCTGTTGGATTGTTTTGAGTTGTCTTGTTCTGTATGATTTTAGTAGACAGTTTTGAGGTTATCTTGTTCTGTATAATTTTGTGTCTGTTTACAGTTTTGAGGTTATCTTTGTTAAGCTTATGTAGATAACCATGTTTAAATTGTTTCTCTATCTATAGGCCTGGTCAAAAGACAGTCGTTGGACCCACCAGCCAGACATGGCCAAGCAGTATGCTGCCTGTATTGCCAACCATCTACAAAAGTACAACATGAAATCGGTCAAATTGAACTTTGATGTCTGGAGGTCACTCAACAAACGCTTTCAACAAAGGTTCATACCATGATAAGGAAAATGTTTTATTAGCAAGAACGTGAAATACATCTTTTACAAATTTCAGCAGATCATTTCATGTTTAGGGCTGTTCCATTGAAACATATAATCCCCCGGGGAAGGCACTTTCAAAATCAACCAACCCACATCGGAACCATTTTTAAAAAATTTTGATCCAACATCAGATATCTTTTAATTGAAAAACACTGACCCCTACAGAATCATATTTTTTATGCATAATTTCTGGATCAGTTAGTGGATGGTAGAAGTGATTTTAATATTGGGTTGGAGAAAGAAGCGATTTAAATGACAGCTGGCTGGAGGTAATTTGCTGAATTCTTACAGATCATATAATCTACTGCATATTTTTATTTGTATTCATTCATTATAGTCAATCTTTTGTCCTTCTGTTTGTTTGTCTGTCAACCGTGTAAGTCTCTGATACTGTAAAATCATAAATTGTCTTGGTAGTTTATTATTTGTAGATGTCATTGATCAGTCCCTTAATAACTACTAATTTAATGTCCATGAATATAGATTTTATATTAGGGATTTCTATTCTAATACAGAAATCATGAATTTGTATCCTTACTAAACTGTGTTTACTAAAGTGATCACTAAGTTTTGGTAGTTTTCTTTGTTCTCAGGCATGCTAGTTTTGATTAGAATAATAGTTAAATCTTGTGGTACTTTAAATGTGTTGTAAGATACTGATTCCCTTGTTATTTTTTTTTCAATAAATGTTTTGGTAAACATATAATACATGATTTGTCAGAAAAAAATCATTAATGCCTGTGAAAGTGATATTGCATTATTTCTGCCTACTTTTACATTATATCTTATAAGGGATCATCCATCAAGGATGTCTGCAAAGATGGGGGGAGGGGAGGGAGGTTGTTCAAATCTGGACAATTGCGGACAAGTGAGATGGGGGTGTAAAGGACCTTGTGGACGCCCACACACTAGTAATTTTTGTTTAGATAATGTGCTGAACAGCTACTTTATGCCTACTGTGTGTATTCCATATGTTTTGCAAACATCTTTTTTGGAATCCATAAGAATAAATTATTTATTAATTTCAATTTGCATGATTCATACCACAAAATATATATGAATTGGTTGGCATTAATACATAGGTCTGGCCCCAGTGTCTGAAGTTGAGTACATGGCTCACATATCAGCCCTGCTAGTGTGGAATGTCCACAGCTGGGGTGGGGGGGGTAAGCCACATGCAGACAAAAGTGGAGAGGGGGTAGGAAGACATCACACACTGCCAAAAGGTTTACATTTTAGCTCACTTAAAGTTTCTCTAGCAATGTCCATTGTTCTCACCAGAACTGTTATTAACTTATTAAAGCTATATTCATTGATATCTGTAAAAAAGAATGCATCGGTATTTTTCAATGATGCATTTAAACTGACCAACAACCAGAATCAGCCAAGAAATGAAATTATTCACATCTCTCAGGCAGAAGTACAGTGTATAATCATAATCTGCCAAAATATTTTTCAATCTTTAAATTTTCTAAAAAAATTTCCAATCATACTGATTTAGTGGACATAATCACCAGAATGGACAGAAACAGATATAACCAGAAGGTTAAAATCGATTTGAGTAGCTAAATTCATGTGATTTAGTTACTTGAATTCCTTTATTGTCTTCTCTTTAATTAATTTCTTACTGCAGCTGAGAAAAAAATGATGCACACCTAAAAAAAAGAAAATTATTGTTGCTAATATAGCTCTTCATTCCAGCCTCTTCTTATGATCTTGTCTTTCCCATATATTGTTTGTCCTGTTTATAATATGTATCAAATTTGTCACTTATTTTTCATTAACTACCAGACGAAGTGGGCAAAAAATCTGCTTGAGAAGCATAAACTTCGCCTTCTTCTGTTAGGAAAGCGAAAACAATTTTGCCCTTTGATTTTCGGATATATAATGACTGTAGATTATGACTTTGAGATGCCCCCTCACTGTAGCCAGCAAGTTCTGTCACTGTTGTAACCCAAGGCAAAATGTATTTACCTGATGTTGATACCAATCAGCTTAGTATTTTTTAAATGGAATATGTGGTTACAATAGGAGTGCTTGTTCTACAGCTTTGCAAAATACATCTTGTACAACTATTATTTTGTTTTTAGCAAAATTCTGTTATACGGCAATAATTTGTGCACACATACAGTGTACCCACTTTTTACTTTAGCCTCTTGCTAATTAACAGTTCTAGATTTTACAACAAAACTATGCACATTTTAGCTTTATCACACCTTTAATACATGATCACAAATATTTAGATTGTAAGAAAATAGAAGTAACAATTTTATTAAAAGCATTGGCACCAGTAAAACTAAAGGAGATGGTAAAAAAGAATCAGGATGAACAGATTAGTTGTGTAGTAAAGACTCCATATATCAGAATAACATGAAGTACTTTTTCATCAATTTCATCATTAGTTAATGACACTGCTTCAAAATATTGTGTACCAGATAATAGTAATCCAATTTGTAAAACAAATACCAAATGATTGCTTGGAACTAAATGCCAAAAAGTCTGCAGAAAATATCAACAGACTCAAAATATACAAAGGAATAACCAAACACAAATAGGACAAATTTTATCCATCTTGCTATGCATTTACACGTTTCAGTCAGTTCGTTTGCTTAATGTCATTGAACTTTGCACATAGAGAGCATGTATTTAATTTGGTAATACATCTGCATAAGAAAGTTAGCCTCGTTATTCTTTTGTTGCCGTAGTGGTTCTGCCAACTAGAGATCTACACACACTTAATTATGTTGTATGGGGATTTCCTGATGTACACTATGAGCATTAATATGTTGATTCTGAACATGATCCTCCTCTGTGTACAAATATTATTCTGTGCTGAGAACTCCCTTTCACTGCCTGCTGTCTGAAATGCATATGTATAACTAGCTTAAACAAGTGACTGTTCTTTATGGTTGTGCAATTTTTAAATGTCTCATTGGCATGGCTCCAAGGATATTCCCTTTGATATCTCTGGCAAAGATTCACTTCCATGAATCAGTGCTTTGCTGCCTCTTATGCCAGATTTTTTCTCTTCCATAATGCTGTATTAGGGTTTTAAGTCCAACATTCCCATAGTCTACTTTATTCAGACACAAGTATCTTGAATAAATAATATAATGGCATCATGTCCATCCAACATGTACAGCGGACTCACACTCAGCATCAATTTTGGGCTCAAAATCACTCACTGTTACTTTCAGTGACATTTTCCCAATGTCCAACAGACTGATACACATGAAATTCATTGCAATCATTGTTATTACCAGCCAATATTTTCCGACTGAAACCATCGTCTGACAACAAACCCTGTAATGATTCAACCATTTTGGTTTCCAGTGTGGCCCTTATTTGAAACACTCATTTCTAAAACTTTCATGATGAAAGTAGGTTAAAATTCCCACAAATGCATGGTCCATGGCCCATTGAATTAAGCAAATTTAGTTTAACAGCCATTCATGTCAAACTGAATCCAGCTATTTTTTACATTTGCCTTCCTGAATCTGTATGTTACATAAAGCTCTTACTGGAAGCACGAATATGTCGTAAAATGTATTTTTAAAATTAAAATTAAGAATTGCATTCTGTGCAAAGCATGTTTTATATCAGCGACTTTGACATAATTTGCGGAACGCATATTACTGCTTTAAAAGTACATGAATTTGTACAAACTAGGAGCACATGAGTGTACTGGCATCATTTCCCGACCCAATGGGGTTATATTCGATTTTCAGTATATGTTTTGGGTTTTTTTTCAGACATCCTCACCAATCATTTCTCATTTTGTTAACCCAATCCACAACAGAAGTGATTTCCCTGATCAACCTTCCACTGTCAGAATCAAAATAGCTTAAACACAACCTCCTACAGAAGTTTTTTTGAAGTGCTGTCCCCGGGGAGATACAAGTTTTGCTAGAACAGCCCTTTTTTTCAAAATAAACTATGCAGTAGGCTCTGGATACTTTCTTCAAATGCGACTTGGCCATAAGCCATGGAGATCCTTGCTACATCCTGATGTGACATGGTCAGGTAGATATAAGCAATGGAGATACTGTCTTCTGACATGACATAGTCATGGACCAGGTAAATATAAGCCATGAAGATACTGTATCCTGATGTGACATGGTCATAAGCCAGGTAGATATAGCCATGAAGATACTGTATCCTGATGTGACATGGTCATAAGCCAGGTAGATATAGCCATGAAGATACTGTATCCTGATGTGACATGATCATAAGCCAGGTAGATATAAACTATGAAGATACTGTATCCTGATGTGATATGGTCATAAACCAGGTAGATATAAGCCATGAAGATACTGTATCCTGATGTGACATGGTCATAAGCTAGGTAGATATAAGCCATATAGATCCTCCCTCCTCATCCAACATGAATGAGAGCCAGGTAGATAGAAACCATATAGATAATTCCTCATAATGTGAAATGGCTGTAAGCCAGGTAGATATAGCAATATAGATAATCCCTCATAATGTGACATGGCTGTGAGCCAGGTAGATAAAGCCATATAGATAATCCCTCATAATGTGACATGGCTGTAAACCAGGTAGATAAAGCCAAATAGATAATCCTTCATAATGTGACATGGCTGTAAGCCAGGTAGATAAAGCCATATAGATAATCCCTCATAAAGTGACATGACTGTAAGCCAGGTAGATATAAACCATATAGATAATCCCTCATAATGTGACATGGCTGTAAGCCAAGTAGATAGAAACCATAAAGATAATCTCTCATAATGTGACATGGCTGTAAGCCAGGTAGATAGAAACCATATAGATAATCCATCATAATGTGACATGGCTGTAAGCCAGGTAGATAAAGCCATATAGATAATCCCTCATAATGTGACATGGCTGTAAGCCAGGTAGATAGAAACCATAAAGATAATCTCTCATAATGTGACATGGCTGTAAGCCAGGTAGATAGAAACCATATAGATAATCCCTCATAATGTGACATGGCTGTAAGCCAGGTAGATAAAGCCATATAGATAATCCCTCATAATGTGACATGGCTGTAAGCCAGGTAGATAGAAACCATATAGATAATCCCTCATAATGTGACATGGCTGTAAGCCAGGTAGATAGAAACCATAAAGATAATCTCTCATAATGTGACATGGCTGTAAGCCAGGTAGATAGAAACCATATAGATAATCCCTCATAATGTGACATGGCTGTAAGCCAGGTAGATAAAGCCATATAGATAATCCCTCATAATGTGACATGGCTGTAAGCCAGGTAGATAGAAACCATATAGATAATCCCTCATAATGTGACATGGCTGTAAGCCAGGTAGATAGAAACCATATAGATATCCCTCATAATGTGACATGGCTGTAAGCCAGGTAGATAGAAACCATATAGATAATCCCTCATAATGTGACATGGCTGTAAGCCAGGTAGATAGAAACCATATAGATAATCCCTCATAATGTGACATGGCTGTAAGACAGGTAGATAGAAACAATATAGATAACCCCTCATAATGTGACATGGCTGTGAGCCAGGTAGATAAATGTTGTATATATACTCCTTCCAGGTATAATATGGTCATGAGCTGGGTAGATAAGAGCTGAATGATGCATTTTGATGTGATATGGCCATAAGCAAGGTAGATTTATTACTGCATTGAGACATGGTGTATGATGCATTTTGATGTGATATGGCCATAAGCAAGGAAGATTTATTACTGCATTGAGACATGGTGTATGATGCATTTTGATGTGATATGGCCATAAGCAAGGTAGATTTATTACTGCATTGAGACATGGTGTATGATGCATTTTGATGTGATATAGCCATAAGCAAGGTAGATTTATTACTACATTGAGACATGGTGTATGATGCATTTTGATGTGATATGGCCATAAGCTAGGTAGATTTATTACTGCATTGAGACATGGTGTATGATGCATTTTGATGTGATATGGCCATAAGCAAGGTAAATTTATTACTGCATTGAGACATGGTGTATGATGCATTTTGATGTTATATGGCCATAAGCAAGGTAGATTTATTACTGCATTGAGACATGATGTATGATCAATTTTGATGTGATTTGGCCATAAGCAAGGTAGATTTATTAATGCATTGAGACATGGTGTATGATGCATTTTGATGTGATATGGCCATAAGCAAGGTAGATTTATTACTGCATTGAGACATGGTGTATAATTCATTTTGATGTGATATGGCCATAAGCTAGGTAGATTTATTACTGCATTGAGACATTGAGTATGATGCATTTTGATGTGATATGGCCATAAGCAAGGTAGATTTATTAATGCATTGAGACATGGTGTATGATGCATTTTGATGTGATATGGCCATAAGCAAGGTAGATTTATTACTGCATTGAGACATGGTGTATGATGCATTTTGATGTGATATGGCCATAAACAAGGTAGATTTATTACTGCATTGAGACATGGTGTATGATGCGTTTTGATGTGATATGGCCATAAGCAAGGTAGATTTATTACTGCATTGAGACATGGTGTATGATTCATTTTGATGTGATATGGCCATAAGCTAGGTAGATTTATTACTGCATTGAGACATGGTGTATGATGCATTTTGATGTGATATGGCCATAAGCAAGGTAGATTTATTAATGCATTGAGACATGGTGTATGATGCATTTTGATGTGATATGGCCATAAGCAAGGTAGATTTATTACTGCATTGAGACATGGTGTATGATGCATTTTGATGTGATATGGCCATAAGCAAGGTAGATTTATTACTGCATTGAGACATGGTGTATGATGCATTTTGATGTGATATGGCCATAAGCAAGGTAGATTTACTACTGCATTGAGACATGGTGTATGATGCATTTTGATGTGATATGGCCATAAACAAGGTAGATTTATTACTGCATTGAGACATGGTGTATGATGCATTTTGATGTGATATGGCCATAAGCAAGGTAGATTTATTACTGCATTGAGACATGGTGTATGATGCATTTTGATGTGATATGGCCATAAGCTAGGTAGATTTATTACTGCATTGAGACATGGTGTATGATGCATTTTGATGTGATATGGCCATAAGCAAGGTAGATTTATTACTGCATTGAGACATGGTTTGTGTACTGACATGCTTGCAGAGCAGTGAAAGGCATTACACCTTAATTTTGATTGTTACTTAATTTCAGTTTGCAATTGATACTAATAATGGCCTGATTTCTCCACTGTTTTCAGACAAGATTATGATTGACAACAGTTAAAATCAAAACAATTTTATTACTAGATGTTATCAAGATTGTTTCTTGAAATTGTGTACTATTTGTTGTCAAGTTCGTTTGAACAAATATGCAATACTATATAGGTGAAACAGAATATTGAATAACAGCAGGTCTCTGACAATTTGCATTTTTCAAGTAGAAAAAAAAACAAAAAAGATAATACTTAAAGCCTGCTTTTGGTTGCTTGGGGTCATTTTTAGGTTTTCTTGACCTTGCATTCTCATCAGTTATACAAATTTTAAGATGGTTAGCAGTGTTGGCATATTTTAAGATCTATCTAATGTAGAGAGAGAGAGAGAGAGAGAGAAGGTAAAGAAGGAAAAACTAGCCCTAGATATGGATATACAGGTCTGAAGAATATATGTATAAGGGCAGATATGCTTTCTAAATGAAAAAAGAACTTCCAATAGTGATATTGCCACTGTGGCAGTAAAAGTGGTATCACCAGTGTGGCATTAAAAGTGGTATCCTCACTGTGGCAGTAAAAGTGGTATCACCACTGTGGCAGTAAAAGTGGTATCACCATGTGGCAGTAAAAGTGGTATCATCACAGTGGCAGTAAAAGTGGTATCACCACTATGGCAGTTTAACTGGTATCACCACTATGGCAGTAGAACTGGTATCACCACTGTGGCAGTAGAACTGGTATCACTGCTATGGCAGTAGAACTGGTATCAATGCTATAGCAGTAAAAGTGGTATCACCACTGTGGCAGTAAAAGTGGTATCACCACTGTGGCAGTAAAAGTGGTATCAACAATGTGGCAGGAGAACTGGTATCACCACTGTGGCAGTAGAACTGGTATCACCGCTATGACAGTAGAACTGGTATCACCACTGTGGCAGTAGAACTGGTATCACCACTGTGGCAGTAGAACTGGTATCACTACTATAGCAGTAAAAGTGGTATCACCACTGTGGCAGTAGAAATGGTATTACCACTATGGCAGTAAAATTGGTATCACCACTGGCATTAGAAGTGGTATCACCACTGTGGCAGCAAAAGTGGTATCACCACTGTGGCAGTAAAAGTGGTATCACCACTGTGGCAGTAAAAGTGGTATCACCACTGTGGCAGTAAAAGTGGTATCATCACTGTGGCAGTAAAAGTGGTATCACCACTGTGGCAGTAAAAGTGGTATCACCACTGTGGCAGTAAAATTGGTATCACCACTGTGGCAGGAGAACTGGTATCACCACTGTGGCAGTAGAACTCAGGTATCACCACTGTGGCAGTAGAACTGGTATCACCGCTATGGCAGTAGAACTGGTATCACTGTTTTAGCAGTAAAATTTGTATCACCACTGTGGCAGTAAAAGTGGTATCACCACTGTGGCAGTAAATTTGGTATCACCGCTATGGCAGTAGAACTGGTATCAGCACTGTGGCAGTTGAACTGGTATCACCACTGTGGCAGTAGAACTGGTATCACCGCTATGGCAATAGAACTGGTATCACTGCTATAGCAGTAAAATTGGTATCACCACTGTGGCAGTAGAACTGATATCACCACTATGGCAGTAGAACTGGTATCACCACTGTGGCAGTAGAACTGGTATCACCGCTATAGCAGTAAAAGTGGTATCACCACTGTGGCAGTAAAAGTGGTATCACCACTGTGGCAGTAGAACTGGTATCACCGCTATGGCAGTAGAACTGGTATCACTGCTATAGCAGTAAAATTGGTATCACCACTGTGGCAGTAGAACTGGTATCACCACTGTGGCAGTAGAACTGGTATCACCGCTATAGCAGTAAAAGTGGTATCACCACTGTGGCAGTAAAAGTGGTATCACCACTGTGGCAGTAAAAGTGGTATCACCACTGTGGCAGTAAAATTGGTATCACCACTATGGCAGTAAAATTGGTATCACCACTGGCATTAGAAGTGTTATCACCACTATGGTGGTAAACATGGCATCACTGTGGCAGTGAAAGAGATATTGCCTCTCTTAGAGTAAACGTGGTATCACTGTCACAGTATTGTATAAATCCCTTTATTTTTTAAATACATGTACTCAGGGGGGGGGTGTGTTCAGCAATACCCAAGGGTGATTTATTTATATTGTACAATATTTTGAAACAGTGAGTTCATTTTATCCTCTGCCACACATATGAAGTTCTTTCAATAAATAAAAAAAATTCTTTCACCAGCACATATGATGTAGGCTACATTGTCTGTGTATAAATGCCACATCATAAGATGATATCTTCACATTATGATATGTCTTGTCAGTAAGCAGTATACTTAGGGACTTGCACATCTTCAGACATAGAGATATATAAGTTATTTGCTAATTTCCTCTGTATATTATTTCTTATGTATATTGTAAGTTATAGCTATGTACTTACTATCACTCCTTTTTTGTATGTTTTCAATGTAGCCTTGGCTTGCATAATATAATGCAAATATTTTCTGTTATTGTTTCTTACTTAGCAAGAGTTTTATATTAGTAGTTGTATCTGAAGATATATATGTCCTGTATTTTTATACTAATTACAGCTCTGTGTTTTTAGTATATGAAGAAAGATTTGGCCTGTGTTTTTGTACTAATTACAAACTCTAAGTTCCTAGTATATGAAGATATATTTTGCAAGTGTTTTTGTACTAATTAAAATTCTGTGTTCCTAGTATTTGAAGATAGATTTGGCCTATGTTTCCACACTAAGGACTTCTGTATGTGTATATTGCTATTAAGTAAGGTTGTTTTGGTTTGTGATTTTACTAAAGGAATAACTCTGTTATTATTTAATGGGTTAAATTTGGCCTGTGTTTTTACAATAAGGACAAATCTGTGTTACTGGTATATAAAGGTAAATTTGGCCTGTGGATATTTCTTGTAGGATCAGGGATATATTTGTGTCATATATTGGTACTATACCTAAAAGCTTTGCCCTTAATACCTTCATTCTGATTATTGATGAATATTTTATCATTCAAATAAAGATACAAGCATTGAGGTATGTATAAATCAGACTTATGTTACAAACAGTGGAAACAATTAAGCTGTATATCATGTAGTTTTGTTAAATTTAAAATGGTAATACAAATTCCAGTTGAAACAGAAAAATCTTGTAGATTCTTCTTATTCCAATTTAACTAAAGGAATAATTAGTAACAGGACCTTCTCTTATTATTCTCTCATGAAAAGATGTACCTAGTACAAAAAAAATATATTCTAACCATCATATAGGTGAAAATATTGTAATGTACAGTAAGTGCCTGTTGTGAATGACCTGGACCCTGGTATACCCTTGATCATTTGTGGTGTCAGTGAGAATGCTTGGAACTCTCCAATAACCCTGATCACTGTTTTGTCTGTGACAGTGCTTTTGTTTCTGTCAATAAATAATTTTACAGAAAGAAATGCTATGTTTTAGGTAGTGATTTGCTGAAATGGATTAAAGATGTTATGCTGATGGAAGCTGTTAAGTTATCAGTAATTGGCAGATGTAAAATTTATTACCAGCATCCACCGTGGCAGCTGTCCAAACATAATTTTCATTCCCAGTTCAAAGCGAAATTACCACAGTTTGAAAACAAAGTGCAACTTGTTGGATTTAAACTTGTGTCATCTTCATCGGGAAGCAGCCATATATATATATATATATATATATATATATATCATGATTATTTTTGAAGGAGTTATTGGGCTCTCATTTGATATTTTAATATCAAATTCAATTTGGCATTTTTTCCCAATCGGACACTCGAAAGCTATTTTAATAACATAAAGGACATGCCCTTTACATACATATCTTTTGCAGTTGTAAATAGGAAAACTGCATGAATATTTGCTTCAGCTCTACTCCGCAAATTGGGGATCAAGCCAGAATACATTCTTATGCAGGGATCACCATAGAATTTAGTTAAGATGAGATCAGCTCAGAATATAACATGCTAGGATCAGCTTAGCACATAATCTACTTAAGCTGGGATCAGCCCAGAATACACTTGAATGCTGGGATCAGCCTAGCACAGATTTTACTTGAGCTGGGATCAGCCTAGCATCCATTCTACATGATAAGGAATCAGCCCAGAATACACAGTAATGCTGGAATCAGCCTAGCACTGATTGGGAATCATTCTTTTACATTCTGATTCTAGCCCATGAGTAGCCCCCACAGAGAAAGCTAGTTTTAAAATATTTAAATTAGGTATTGATGTTATTTTAGTTATGAGTTTGATGTTGTAGAATATTAGCAATAATGAATAGTGGCATGTTTGAGAGAAATGGAGAGAGTGAGTGAGAGAGGAGATGAATGTATATACTCATGTGTCCTATATTTCTTACAATGCATGTATTAAATCATTTTTTTGTACAATTCAGTATTTTTTGTTGTACATAAATAACATTAAATAAAATTTTTCTTTGTGGTTATGTTTTTTGTACTGTAAGATAGGTCATTTTAGTAAACACATAGTTTGAAGATAATGAGTTGTGCTTTTATTGACATAAACATGATAATGTAATTTGGGTCCAGGTCATGGATTTTCTTGAAAAACAAGGATGACCTAATTTCTGATTAGCTAGCTGCTAAAGTTGACAGAGTTTGAATGATCTGGAATGATTATTTCAACTATCATCCTTTTTATATAAGGTCTTTGTTTTCATATGTAAGGAATGATTTAATATTAAATATTTTTAGCATAAACAGCATTCTTAGATTAGTAAGAAATAATGAATTTATATATTTATTTCAATTATTCATTAGAGTTACAAAGTGATCAGACATTTGGATTTAGTTGTTGTTTCTAAATTACTATGAATTCATTTAAAGACATTTTGGATTATATGATTGTGGTCCATCAGGATTATTGCACATCAACACAATAGAGTGAACTTCATTCAGAATTCCACTTGAATTTATTTGGAGTACTCAATACTTTTGGACTTGTCATAAAACTTTGGACCTATTAGGTATCTTTTGTCATTCTATATTTTTAATTTTTCACTTTGTATTTTAGGAAATAATTCTTCTATTGAAATTTACTAAATTTGAGGGTTTTTTTGGCTCTTTCTGTTTTTTAATTTAAAACCTTATAGTCTTAACAATACTGTAGTCATTAAATAACTTCAAATTTCTTGGTCAAAATGTTATCAGTGTCTTTTGATGGGCAATTAGAACATTTTGAGATTATTACTTCAAAAAATCTACAAATTTTTGTCCTAGCTTAAAATGAAAAGCAATATTCAGTTTTTGGGGGAATAAGCAAGAAAGGCAGTTGTTATTTATTTTGTGCATTAATTAGACTCTGTTTTGTGATTGATAATTGCTGTCACCACTTGAAACTGAAAAAGAAACAAAATAAAAACTTAAGATTATGTCAAGCTGAGAGATATAATATTAAGCCTTTCAATTTTTTTAAACTGCAGTTTGTGGATTATATTGTAGGTAATTAAGGTCTAAGTATGTTTGCAATGTCTTTTAGTTGACTTTGTTTGCCTATGCTGCATCAGATTCAAATCACACTTCAGAACTTTTTAATTCATGTTTCCATGAAGGCAATAGCAGTGCATTACACCTTACTGAAAGGTCGTATGACTTGCAGACATATATTGACTGCCTTAATGAGAAGGTCTCTTTCTAAGATTGGCAGGTCTGTATGCCCTGTGTTGTATGTCTGTTTGTTTTTCCAGAATTTATGATCCGAGGGTTGACATGTTGACAGCTGATTGGAGTTTATTCAGAAAGACACCATGGATCATGCCTTTATTAGTTGATTTATCTGACTGGCGCACAAAACTGCAGGAGATTGAGAAAAGTCTAATGGAAACCTCAAGCAATGCAGACGTCGTCTTTGTTGCAGATTTTCCTGGTAAGTATATTTTATAATTTTATGACAGTGCAAATTAATTTAAATAATTTACCATGAGAACTAATAAAAAGCATCAATTGATCACCAGTACATGTATTGTATCCATTTTCAGATTTAAAAGGATTCTTTTGGGCTTGCCTAACCATTAGGCCAAGAAACCTTATGACATGTGTTGTCTGTCATAACATCACACTTCCTAAATATGACAGAAAGCATTGAGCTGTTTCAAAGTATGTCCATTGGATGCTGATCAGCCATCAGATATGATCATCATGGATAAAATCTGGAACACCTTTAAAAAACTACATCTCTTAAAAATGCTCAGCAGAACTAGACAAGATTTGATGGAAGTCATCATGACATGAAATTCAAATGATGCCAGTCAACCATCAAATAAGGTTAGCATCACTGGGAACAAAAACGTTTAAAGAACTTCTCAAAAAAAGGCTTTAACAGAATTTGATCAAATGTTACAGAATGCATCCGTACATGATGTTTTTCAGATTTTTGATCAAAAGGTGGGATTCAAACCTGCATCTTTCTTGTTACTCATTCAGTAGCTTAACCACTCTATCACCACAGCTCCCTTGCATGTTGAACTCAGTGGTTGCTCAGCTGTGTTTCTAGGAGGAAGGGTAGATAAGGTGAGGCTCAGGAATCTGCATAGATTATCTCTCATTATACAGTAAAACCTATCCTGAGATACCATCCCATCTCCCATTATACAGTAAAACCTATCCTGAGACACCACCCCATCTCCCATTATACAGTAAAACCTATCCTGAGACACCACCCCATCTCCCATTATACAGTAAAACCTATCCTGAGACACCATTCCATCTCCCATTACACAGTAAAACCTATCCTGAGACACCACCCCATTTCCCATTATACAGTAAAACCTATCCTGAGACACCACCCCATCTGCCATTATACAGTAAAACCTATCCTGAGACACCATCCCATCCCATCCCCCATTATACAGCAAAACCTATCCTGAGACACCATCCCATCTGCCATTATACAGTAAGACCTATCCTGAGACACCATCCCATCCCCCATTATACAGCAAAACCTATCCTGAGACACCATCCCATCTGCCAACAAAGAGCATCCTCCCAAAACAGGTGGTCTTTCTTGAGAGGTTTGTGCAAATGAACAGTTTTTAAGGTCAAAATTCAACTCTGTTTAAGAAGGCAAAATACTCACAATCACTGTGTACATATTCTTTTTTCAAAACAATATATTATTTGTATATTTCAATAGACATATATATGTCTATCATGAAACATTTCCCCTTTACATTTGTGTCTACCATTAAGCATTCCCATTTACTTTTGTATACATTAATAAAGATATACATCTATCAAAAAAATATCCATCTTTATAGTTGAAGATCACAGGGTTTTTCTTAGCATATGAATTGCAAAATAAACTATGGTAATATTTACATATTTTGTTTGTAAATTGACTTCACTTCTTTCAGTTACATTTTTCATTCTTTCTGCTTGTGTTAGTATTTGTCCCTTTTTTGTTGAAGGCTTGTGAATATTTTTTTCCTTTTTTTGTTGAAGGCTTGCATTAGAATTTTTCCCTTTTTTTGTTGAAGGTTCTGCTGTTGTTATCAATGTGTTAATGTTACCAAGGTATTAATGTTACCAAGGTGTTAATGTTACCAAGGTATTACTGTTATCAAGGTATTAATGTTATCAAGGTATTATTGTTACCAAGGTATTACTGTTATCAAGGTATTGATGTTACCAAGGAATTAATGTGACCAAGGTATTAATATTACCAAGGTATTAATGTTACCCAGGTATTAATGTTACCAAGGTATTAATGTTCCCAAGGTATTAATGTTATCAAGGTATTAATGTTACCAAGGTATTAATGTTACCATGGTATTAATGTTATCAATGTATTTATGTTATGTTACCAAGGTATTAATGTTACCAAGGTATTAATGTTACCAAGGAATTAATGTTACCATGGTATTATTGTTATCAATGTATTTATGTTATGTTACCAAGGTATTAATGTTACCAAGGTATCACTGTTACCAAGGTATTAATTTTTATCAAGGTATTACTGTTATCAAGGTATTAATGTTACCAAGGTATTAATGTTATCAATGTATTAATGTTATCAAGGTATTAGTGTTATCAAGGTATTAGTGTTTTCAAGGTATTAGTGTTATCAAGGTATTAATGTTATCAAGGTATTAGTGATCAGTTGTAAATCTTTCAGATAGATCTGATTACATAATGCTTCAATGCAAGAGATAATCTCCAATAATGGTATCAATCATGGTGTGAAACAAAAATTCAACCTTTTCATTAGAACTGTTAAGTTGTCTGTCTGAAAGTAACTCATTCTTTATGTCAGTCTTATTCAGGCCTTTTAATTCCTAGTCAGTATTCAAATTTGCTGGTAGGCTTGTAAATTTATCCTTTTGGCATTGTGAAATTCCCTCTTGTGCACATAATGTAGTGCATGTCTATTTATAATTTTGTCGGTGGCAATTCCTGTTTTAATTTCTCAGTTAGGACTGAAATTTTCTGTTGGATCTTATTGTAAGTAAAGGTGGCTTTTCTGATGCATTTTTGAAGCAATTCTTTTCAGCATCCACCCATTGACAGACGTTATCAACTGAATGCTTTAAGGTATGACATTTATGTGGTGGCTTTGAAGATTAAACGGAGATTTTTTCATTTGGCCAATTTAAGATGTAACCTCTCTCCTCATCATATGTCTAGCAGGACTTCATATCAATGTTGACTTGGGATACAACTGAAAAAGTTGCTTTCATGTTCTGAATAATTTATGATCACAAGAGTAATTTCACATAAATATCTTCAGAGTTTGAAATTTTTGTCAATATCACACCACTTTCATCAGCGACTAATAATGGTCACATGATACAAGATGTACACTAAACAGGAACAATGGGCTTGAATTACCACCCATCTACACAAATCTCCTTGTTCAGTTTGTCTTTAATTAAATGGTGACTCTTGCATGCAAATGTATATATATATATATATATATATATATATATATATATATATATATATATATATATTTATATAAGAGAGAGAGAAAATCTTGGTGATTATTATTTTGAGATATATTGTACTTGTACCCTGATTAAACCATTCATGATCACCATTCTGACAAAGAAACAAAAACTCAAGTTCTTATATCATTCACTTTGATTATCTCCCAACCTGTTGTCTCCAACCCAGGATATACTCTGAATTGCTAGCATTATTTTTCTTTTATATTTATTGACACCATCACAGATGCTTTTATATTTATGTTACCATCAAAGATGCTTTTATATTTATTGGTACCATCAAAGATAATGCTTTGTTATACATATGTTAAATCTTAAGGTTTTGCTGGTTTCAAATTTTGTGAGCAAATAAAATATGATGTGGATTTGCACTGATGTAATTATGTATTCAAGACTTGGTGAATGACTAATGAGTACATTCTGTTTTGTGAATGACTAATGAGTACATTCTGTTTTGTGAATGACTAATGAGTACATTCTGTTTTGTGAATGACTAATGAGTACATTCTGTTTTGTGAATGACTAATGAGTACATTCTGTTTTGTGAATGACTAATGAGTACATTCTGTTTTGTGAATGACTAATGAGTACATTCTGTTTTGTGAATGACTAATGAGTACATTCTGTTTTGTGAATGACTAATGAGTACATTCTGTTTTGTGAATGACTAATGAGAACATTCTGTTTTGTGAATGACAGATGAGGATATTATTAATGACAAATATGGACAGTGTTTGTGAAGGACAAATGAGGACATGCTTTTTTGAATGACAAACAAGGACAGTGTGTTTTGAATGACAAATGTGGACATTCTGTGAGTGAATGACAAATGAGAACATTTAGTTTGTGAATAATAAATGAGGACAGTTTGATTAATTTATATTCATGAGTATGGAAGCTCTCTCACTGACACTTTATGAACATATTTTATATATGTGAATTTGTAAGATTGAAAGGTGCAAGAAAGGTTGAAATGGACGACAAGAAATCCACATTATGTTTTCAAAATCCTCAGGGATGGTATTTAATATGTACCCTCTGTTACAGGTCTTTTCCTGGAGAACTTTGTACACATTGACCTGAAGAACACTAGCATCACCTTACTAAAAGGGGAAGTAACTGTTGAGATACAAGGACATAACTTCACATTGAAGGAAGGAGACAAAATGCAGGTATTGTAAGTTTAATTTTATAGTTAAAAGAACTTGTAATTCCAGGATTTTTGAAGATGTCACTGTGAGTAAATTTTATTGTCAAATTATGTACCATACTTTTTATTATTTTACAGTAAAAAGAACTTGTAAATTCCATGATTTTTTCAGTGGTTTTCAATGTGAATAAATTTTTTTGTGAGATTATCTACCATACTTTTTTAAACAGTGTACAGATTTGCACACAAGTATTTATCAAGTTGAGATATATATATATATATATATATATATATATATATATATATATATATATATTATATCATTAATAAGCAAACAAAACTCATTAATACCTGGTAGCAAATATTGTTACCTTTTAAATTGAGCAGAAGAAAAGTGGGGGTGGGGGGCACTTTACAGGTATTATGTTCTTCTGAGAGAGTGATAGGTGTAAGGTGAAGTCTTTTGCACTTATACCTGTCAGCCTTTCAGAAACAAGTCAGAAATTAAGTAAAATAAGGGGAGGTTGGGACCAAAATCAGGAGGTTTTTGCCAAATTTGTTTAAGCCTCATTTTTACTAAATATTAACCAACCTTCCGGATCTAATATGCATGAGATTCTCAAAGGACAGACCATTTCTCTAAGATGTGGCTTTTTTTACCCCCAGAACATGCTCCTTTCATGTTCTGGTCAGCTGTGGCCAAACTACAGAGTAGCTAAAGGCTAGTCTTAAGTATATATTTAAGAAAGCAAATGTGTCTAATTGACAGTTAACCCTTATCATTGCAGTTATCTTGACATAATTAAAAAAACAACATGTTCTACAGTGTGTGCAGTTTAAGCAGCAGAAGATGAGTTGTAAATAAATAATACCCTATTTTGTTATAACTAGCGGTGCCAAAATACATTGTCTCAAGCTAAGGTACATGTGGCAAATAATTTTGCCACATTTTATATCCCACCTTATTTCCTTATTCTCTGTTCAAGCAGCATATTACATTGTTTATGAAATGTTTTTATTCAGAATTAGTTTTTGATGGTACATAAGCTGTGTAATATGTTACTTCATTCCATTTTTTTATTTAATGAATGATGGTAATTAATGATTTCATATATGGTAAATTAATGCAGATAATTAACGATTTTATATATGATAAATTAATGCCAGGTGTTAAGTCATGTAAGTTTCTTGGGTGGGAATGGAGATGTTAAACTATTCACAGTTATCATTCAAGCAAGCCAGATTAAAATACAGACAATTTAAAAACTGATGCAATTTTTTTTTCTTTTCTCATGACAATTTAGTCTTGTGGGATCATGTGCAGCAAAACTATACAGCCCTAGCATAAAGGCCATGATAAATCTAATAAATAAGCATCAAAAAATGAATGAAATTAAGAAGTAAAATATTTAATTGATCCAAATCATTTGTTTGAACAAGTAGACTAAGGCATAAATTGTCTTTAAATCCTTATAGAACAGTAATCTGGTATAGTCATTCCAGTGCTAATTCAATAAACTTCAACTTTGGTAAAGCATTTGTTAGTGAAAAATCTTAATTTGGAATAGACAGTTCTTTTGAGCTGTGGAAAATTGTACAACCATAGGGAAGAGTATTAATTTATTCCAGCTAGCCATGTATATACCCCTTCACAAAAGCAGACTGGTAACAATATTTATATTCAGATAAGGAATAAATGGGAAACAATCAAGAGATTAATGCTATACAACTGGGAGCATCTGTGGCAATTTGGATTTGAAAAATTTGAAAACATAGATAAATTAAAAATTTGATACTACCCACTTCAAAGTGTTCTTCAGTGTTGTTTTACTATGGGTGTTTACTCACAAGTATATTGTTTACTTTTTCATGCAAGTCTTAACAACCTGTATTAGTATTAATATTTGAGTTTTGCATTTAAAGACTGTGTTTGATACACAGAAAGTTTTGATTTAAGATGTATCATAGACCCACAGATGTTACCAATCAACATCAGATTAATTTAGTAGACCAGACCCATGGATGTTGCCAATCAACATCAGATTAATTTAGTAGACCCATGGATGTTGCCAATCAACATCAGATTAATTTAGTAGACCCATGGATGTTACCAATCAGCATCAGATTAATTTAGTAGACCAGACCCATGGATGTTGCCAATCAACATCAGATTAATTTAGTAGACCCAGGAATGTTACCAGTCAACATCAGATTAATTTAGTAGACCCACAGATGTTACCAATCAACATCAGATTAATTTATTAGACCCATGGATGTTGCCAATCAACATCAGACTAATTTAGTAGACCCACAGATGTTGCCAATCAACATCAGATTAATTTAGTAGACCCATGGATGTTGCCAATCAACATCAGATTAATTTAGTAGACCCATGGATGTTACCAATCAACATCAGATTAATTTAGTAGACCCACAGATGTTACCAATCAACATCAGATTAATTTAGTAGACCCATGGATGTTGCCAATCAACATCAGATTAATTTAGTAGACCCATGGATGTTGCCAATCAACATAAGATTAATTTAGTAGACCCACAAATGTTACCAATCAACATCAGATTAATTTAGTAGACCAGACCCATGGATGTTGCCAATCAACATCAGATTAATTTAGTAGACCCACAGATGTTACCAATCAACATCAGATTAATTTAGTAGACCCACAGATGTTACCAATCAACATCAGATTAATTTAGTAGACCAGACCCCTTGCCAATCAACATCAGATTAATTTAGTAGACCCATGGATATTGCCAATCAACATCAGTTTAATTTAGTAGACCCACAGATGTTACCAATCAACATCAGATTAATTTAGTAGACCCATGGATGTTACCAATCAGCATCAGATTAATTTAGTAGACCCATGGATGTTGCCAATCAACATCAGATTAATTTAGTAGACCCATGGATGTTACCAATCAACATCAGATTAATTTAGTAGACCAGACCCATGGATGTTGCCAATCAACATCAGATTAATTTAGTAGACCCATGGATGTTACCAATCAACATCAAATTAATTTAGTAGACCCACAGATGTTACCAATCAACATCAGATTAATTTAGTAGACCAGACCCATGGATGTTACCAATCAACATCAGATTAATTTAGTAGACCCATGGATGTTGCCAATCAACATCAGATTAATTTAGTAGACCAGACCCAGGAATGTTACCAATCAACATCAGATTAATTTAGTAGACCCATGGATGTTGCCAATCAACATCAGATTAATTTAGTAGACCCATGGATGTTACCAATCAACATCAGATTAATTTAGTAGACCCATGGATGTTGCCAATCAACATCAGATTAATTTAGTAGACCCATGGATGTTACCAATCAACATCAGATTAATTTAGTAGACCCATGGATGTTGAATCAACATCAAATTAATTTGACAGGTTATCACAGTTGAGGGAGATTATACATGGTTATAATGTGATGAAACATCAATGTTATCTGGTAGTATGGAAACCCAATGATGTTTAGGACCATATCTTTCAAGATTCAGATGCTAAGAACTTTTTGCATGTCATGTTTGCATTGTGGCTTTAAGATGATGGAGTTGTTTCAGGGCAAGTGGGGATGTATATAATTATAAGGTTGTTTGCATCATAATTATTTATTCCTATTTTAACATCTGTCTAGTGGAAATAATCTTTCAGTTGTGTTTAGATATAATTTGTGAGGACTTATTTATTTCAATTATTCATTGGAATTATAAAGTGCTTATTGACTTTTGGACAAAATCATTGCTTTTGATATTTTTGTGAATTAATATAAAGTCATTTGCATCATATCATTGTCCTACAGCAAGATTGTTGGCACATTTAAGATACTGACACATCAGAATATTCAAGATTGGAATTTATTCTTAATAACAATGGAATTTGTTTGGATTATTGAATAATTTTGGACTTGTGATAGAACTTTAAGGACTTAATGGAATTTAATTCACACTAATGCAAGTTCTTTTTAAATGTTCACTTTGTATTTTAGGGAAATAAATTATTTGTTAAATTTTACTAAACTTATTGGTTTTTACCATTTTCTGTTACTATTTTTAAGACTATTTAGTGTAATAATTGAAGAAATCATAAACAGGCCATACATACATGCCATATAAGGTGAATAGAATTTTTTATGTAGGAGGTCATCGTGTAGTGATAATATATAATAAGAGAATTAATAAGAATGAAAAAAAGAGATAACAAATCAGAAAGAAGGGGAGAGAATATGAATCATCTCTACAGTACAGATCTAAGGAGTATCAGAAGAAAAGTCAACTTTTAGAGTGTTATTTCCATATGAGACTAATATATGTATCAATAATTAAAATATTTCACTTAGTGTATCAATAATTTAAGTATTTTACCTAGTATATCAATAAATTAAATTAAATAATTTCACTTAGTATATCAATAATTTAAATTAAAAATTTCACTTAGTGTATCAATAATTTAAATATTTCATTTAGTATTACAATAATTTAAATTAAAATTTCACTTAGTGCATCAATAATTTAAATTAAATATTTCACTTAGAGTATCAATAATTTAAATATTTCATTTAGTATTACAATAATTTAAATTAAAAATTTCACTTAGTGTATCAATAATTTAAATTAAATATTCCACTTAGAGTATCAGTAATTTAAATTAAAAATTTCACTTAGTGTATCAATAATTTAAATTAAAAATTTCACATAGTGTATCAATAATTTAAATAAAAAAATTTCACTGAGTATATCAATAATTCAAATTTAAAATTTAGCATAGTGTATCAATCATTTAAATTATAATTTTAACTTATATATCAGTAATTGAAATAAAAAATTTCACTTAGTCTGTCAATAATTTTAATTATAAATTTCACCTAGTCTATCAAGATTTGAAATTGGTTGAAATGCAAAAACAGCATATGTGGCTTATGTAGACCTTTATTCAGATTAATTTGTTTGTTATTATGTTAGGGTTGTTATTTTACACATATGGTACCCAGGTAAGGCTTATTATCTGTTAATTGAGGGTTGTTATTTTACACATATGGTACCCATGAAAGGCAGATTATCTGTTAATTGAGGGTTGTTATTTTACACATATCATACCCATGAAAGGCTGATTATCTGTTATGTTAGGGTTGTTACTTTACACATATGGTACCCATGAAAGGCAGATTATCTGTTAGTTTATGGTTGTTATTTTACACATATGGTACCCAGGTAAGGCAGATTATCTGCTATTTTAGGATTGTTATTTTACACATATGGTACCCAGGAAAGGCTGATTATCTGTTATTTTAGGGTTGTTATTTTATACATATGGTACCCAGAAAAGGCTGATTATCATTTATGTTAGGGTTGCTCTTTTACACATATAGTACAAAGGAAAGGCTGATTTGTATATTAATGACACTAGACCCATAGCATGTTTTTCCTGTGTGTAGCCCAAGTTGTGTATTATTTGACACTAGACCCTTGGCAGGGATTTTCTATGTATGGCTTGAGTTGTGTATTTAAATGATACTAGACCCTTGGCAGGGATTTCCTATGTATGGCTTGAGTTGTGTATTTAAATGATACTAGACCCTTGGCAGGGATTTTCTATGTATGGCTTGAGTTGTGTATTTAAATGATACTAGACCCTTGGCAGGGATTTTCTATGTATGACTTGAGTTGTGTATTACAATGACGCTAGACCCTTGGCAGGTAGCCCAAGTTGTATCTTATTTGACACTAGACCCTTGGCAGATTCTTTTCCTTTATGGCCAGAGTTGTGTTTTATATGACACAGGATACTTGGAAGGGGTTTTTCTGTGTGTGACTTGAGTTGTGTATAGTATAAAACTTGACCATTGGCAGGGATTTTCTGTGTGTTACTTGAATTGTGTATAGTATGAAACTTGACCCTTGGCAGGGTTTTTCTGTGTGTTACTTGAGTTGTGTATAGTATGAAACTTGACCCTTGGCAGGGGTTTTCTGTGTGTGGCTTTAGTTGTGTATTATATGAAACTAGACCTTGGCAGGGTTTTCCAGTTTATGGCCTGATTTCTGTTTTTATTTGACACTGCACACCTGGCAGGATTATTCTGTATATGGTAAGAGTTGTATTCTGAGACTAGACCCTTGGGATTTTCTTGTCCCTTTTTGTGTCTTAAGTTGATACAAGGTGAATCTAGCAAGCTTGCTAAACAGTCAAAAGCCTAAGGAATATCACTTGATCCTATGGTTGAATCAGTTGTGTATAAATTTGTACTCTTTTCTACAGAAAAGACTGACTGGAATAATTCAATGGAAGTATTTCATTTATTACATGCAGCTTAGACATGTAGCTTTAGACATACTTTTGATTATTTGTGAATTATCTTCACATTTTTTTTTACATCAGCTGCCTTTTGATGAGTTCCACATAGTCCACACTGTCTCCACTGAGCCCTCTTGCTACATGTACATATTTGTCAACACCACTGAGGTAGAATTTCAAAGGAATTTGACCCTGTATGAGCAGATGATCAACCATACCATTACACAATCAGGTAAAACCACCCTATATTGCACATCCACAGCCAGGTAAAGTTAACACACTAGCTTGTACTTCCAGTAAGGTGAAGTTAGAGTTACTAAACTGGCTTGTACTTCCAGTAATGTAATGTTAGAGTTACTACACAAGCTTTTACTTCCACAACCATGTAAAGTTGAGATACCATACTAGCTTGTGCTTTCATTTCGATTGTGGAGAAGCAAGCAAGAAGCTTTCCACCTTTGAAGGCTTACGAGATAATGGATGTGTATTCAGAGACTGGTGCAAAGTCAGTCACATCATTCCTTTGAGTGCCTAAACCCACAACTGGTTGACATTTTTGTCTTTACATTCAAGAAGAAAAATTTAGCCCTATTACCATCATAGATACCATTTTTTTATGATATCCAATACATTCATGCATCATGGCATTATTGGTCATGATAAAGATCTACCTGAACAGGCCAAAATCTCTCACCAGTTTCCAATGTGAAATCTGGCTTTGGATTTTGACATGGCTAAGGCCAGGTAGCCTTTAGCCAGAATCTCACTGAAGTTACTATCATATTTCATGGTAACTTTGTTTTTACATGCAGGGTGAGCAAGTCACATGTCCTCTCAATTGTGTCAAACTATCAGTCATTCAGATCAGATGGTTTTAATAATGTAATGAGGCTTTGTAGCTAAGAATAGGTTGTTGTAAGTGGACAATCAGAAAGTTGTTATGTGCTGTTTCTCCTTAATAGGTACATTTAGGGAAGGATTTGGACAAGACCCAATCCATACTCTCCAATAATACTTGAAGCACACAGAGAAAATGTATGGAACAGGAAAGTGTCTTTCCGTCTTCTGGTTAAGTCCTTAAAAGAGGATATAATCACTTCTTAAAGTGGGTAGTACAGTCTTTGTAAGCTTCTTAGCAAGGTTAAAGTGGGTAGTACAGTCTTTGTAAGCTTCTTAGCATGGTTAAAGTGGGTAGTACAGTCTTTATAAGCTTCTTAGCATGGTTATAGTGGGTAATACAGTCTTTGTATGCTTCTTAGTATGGTTAAAGTGGGTAAAACAGTCTTTGTAAGCTTCTTAGCATGGTTAAAGTGGGTAATACAGTCTTTTTAAGCTTCTTAGCATGGTTAAAGTGGGTAGTACAGTCTTTATAAGCTTCTTAGCATGGTTAAAGTGGGTAGTAAGACTTTGTAAGCTTCTTAGCATGGTTAAAGTGGGTAGTACAGTCTTTGTAAGCTTTATAGCATGGTTAAAGTGGGTAATACAGTCTTTTTAAGCTTCTTAGCATGGTTAAAGTGGGTAATACAGTCTTTATAAGCTTCTTAGCATGGTTAAAGTGGGTAGTACAGTCTTTGTAAGCATCTTAGCAAGGTTAAAGTGGGTAGTACAGTCTTTGTAAGCTTCTTAGCATGGTTAAAGTGGGTAGTACAGTCTTTGTAAGCTTTATAGCATGGTTAAAGTGGGTAGTACAGTCTTTATAAGCTTCTTAGTATGGTTAAAGTGGGTAGTACAGTCTTTGTAAGCTTTTTAGCATGGTTAAAGTGGGTAATACAGTCTTTTTAAGCTTCTTAGCATGGTTAAAGTTGGTAGTACAGTCTTTGAAAGCTTCTTAGCATGGTTAAAGTTGGTAGTACAGTCTTTGTAAGCTTCTTAGCATGGTTAAAGTGGGTGATACAGTCTTTATAAGCTTCTTAGCATGGTTAAAGTGAGTAGTACAGTCTTTATAAGCTTCTTAGCATGGTTAAAGTTGGTAGTACAGTCTTTATAAGCTTCTTAGCATGGTTAAAGTGGGTAGTACAGTCTTTGTAAGCTTCTTAGCATGGTTAATGTGGGTAGTACAGTCTTTGTAAGCTTCTTAGCATGGTTAATGTGGGTAGTACAGTTTTTGTAAGCATCATATCTTGGTTAAAGTGGGTAGTACAGTCTTTATAGGCTTCTTTGCATGGTTAAAGTGGGTAATACAGTCTTTTTAAGCTTCTTAGCATGGTTAAACTGGGTAGTACAGTCTTTGTAAGCTTCTTAGCATGGTTAAAGTGGGTAGTACAGTCTTTATAAGCTTCTTAGCATGGTTAAAGTGGGTAATACAGTCTTTGTAAGCTTCTTAGCATGGTTAAAGTGGGTAATACAGTCTTTATAAGCTTCTTAGCATGGTTAAAGTGGGCAATACAGTCTTTGTAAGCTTCTTAGCATGGTTAAAGTGGGTAATACAGTCTTTGTAAGCTTCTTAGCATGGTTAAAGTGGGTAGTACAGTCTTTGTAACCTTCTTAGAATGGTTAAAGTGGGTAATACAGTCTTTATAAGCTTCTTAGCATGGTTAAAGTGGGTAGTACAGTCTTTGTAAGCTTCTTAGCATGGTTAAAGTGGGTGATACAGTCTTTGTAAGCTTCTTAGCATGGTTAAAGTGGGTAATACAGTCTTTTTAAGCTTCTTAGCATGGTTAAAGTGGGTAGTACAGTCTTTATAAGCTTCTTAGCATGGTTAAAGTGGGTAGTACAGTCTTTGTAAGCTTCTTAGCATGGTTAAAGTGGGTAGTAAGACTTTGTAAGCTTCTTAGCATGGTTAAAGTGGGTAGTACAGTCTTTGTAAGCTTTATAGCATGGTTAAAGTGGGTAGTACAGTCTTTATAAGCTTCTTAGTATGGTTAAAGTGGGTAGTACAGTCTTTGTAAGCTTTTTAGCATGGTTAAAGTGGGTAGTACAGTCTTTGTAAGCTTCTTAGTATGGTTAAAGTGGGTAGTACAGTCTTTGAAAGCTTCTTAGCATGGTTAAAGTTGGTAGTACAGTCTTTGTAAGCTTCTTAGCATGGTTAAAGTGGGTGATACAGTCTTTATAAGCTTCTTAGCATGGTTAAAGTGGGTAGTACAGTCTTTGTAAGCTTCTTAGCATTTTTAAAGTGGGTAGTACAGTCTTTGTAAGCTTCTTAGCATGGTTAATGTGGGTAGTACAGTCTTTGTAAGCTTCTTAGCATGGTTAAAGTGGGTAGTACAGTCTTTGTAAGCTTCTTAGCATGGTTAAAGTTGGTAGTACAGTCTTTGTAAGCTTCTTAGCATGGTTAAAGTGGGTGATACAGTCTTTATAAGCTTCTTAGCATGGTTAAAGTGGGTAGTACAGTCTTTGTAAGCTTCTTAGCATTTTTAAAGTGGGTAGTACAGTCTTTGTAAGCTTCTTAGCATGGTTAAAGTAAGTAATACAGTCTTTGTAAGCTTCTTAGCATGGTTAAAGTGGGTAATACAGTCTTTTTAAGCTTTATAGCATGGTAAAAGTGGGTAGTACAGTCTTTGTAAGCTTTATAGCATGGTTAAAGTGGGTAGTACAGTCTTTATAAGCTTTATAGCATTGTTAAAGTGGGTAATACAGTCTTTATAAGCTTCTTAGTATGGTTAAAGTGGGTAGTACAGTCTTTGTAAGCTTTTTAGCATGGTTAAAGTGGGTAGTACAGTCTTTGTAAGCTTCTTAGTATGGTTAAAGTGGGTAGTACAGTCTTTGAAAGCTTCTTAGCATGGTTAAAGTTGGTAGTACAGTCTTTGTAAGCTTCTTAGCATGGTTAAAGTGGGTAGTACAGTCTTTATAAGCTTCTTAGCATGGTTAAAGTGGGTAGTAAGACTTTGTAAGCTTCTTAGCATGGTTAAAGTGGGTAGTACAGTCTTTGTAAGCTTTATAGCATGGTTAAAGTGGGTAATACAGTCTTTTTAAGCTTCTTAGCATGGTTAAAGTGGGTAATACAGTCTTTATAAGCTTCTTAGCATGGTTAAAGTGGGTAGTACAGTCTTTGTAAGCATCTTAGCAAGGTTAAAGTGGGTAGTACAGTCTTTGTAAGCTTCTTAGCATGGTTAAAGTGGGTAGTACAGTCTTTGTAAGCTTTATAGCATGGTTAAAGTGGGTAGTACAGTCTTTATAAGCTTCTTAGTATGGTTAAAGTGGGTAGTACAGTCTTTGTAAGCTTTTTAGCATGGTTAAAGTGGGTAATACAGTCTTTTTAAGCTTCTTAGCATGGTTAAAGTTGGTAGTACAGTCTTTGAAAGCTTCTTAGCATGGTTAAAGTTGGTAGTACAGTCTTTGTAAGCTTCTTAGCATGGTTAAAGTGGGTGATACAGTCTTTATAAGCTTCTTAGCATGGTTAAAGTGAGTAGTACAGTCTTTATAAGCTTCTTAGCATGGTTAAAGTTGGTAGTACAGTCTTTATAAGCTTCTTAGCATGGTTAAAGTGGGTAGTACAGTCTTTGTAAGCTTCTTAGCATGGTTAATGTGGGTAGTACAGTCTTTGTAAGCTTCTTAGCATGGTTAATGTGGGTAGTACAGTTTTTGTAAGCATCATATCTTGGTTAAAGTGGGTAGTACAGTCTTTATAGGCTTCTTTGCATGGTTAAAGTGGGTAATACAGTCTTTTTAAGCTTCTTAGCATGGTTAAACTGGGTAGTACAGTCTTTGTAAGCTTCTTAGCATGGTTAAAGTGGGTAGTACAGTCTTTATAAGCTTCTTAGCATGGTTAAAGTGGGTAATACAGTCTTTGTAAGCTTCTTAGCATGGTTAAAGTGGGTAATACAGTCTTTATAAGCTTCTTAGCATGGTTAAAGTGGGCAATACAGTCTTTGTAAGCTTCTTAGCATGGTTAAAGTGGGTAATACAGTCTTTGTAAGCTTCTTAGCATGGTTAAAGTGGGTAGTACAGTCTTTGTAACCTTCTTAGAATGGTTAAAGTGGGTAATACAGTCTTTATAAGCTTCTTAGCATGGTTAAAGTGGGTAGTACAGTCTTTGTAAGCTTCTTAGCATGGTTAAAGTGGGTGATACAGTCTTTGTAAGCTTCTTAGCATGGTTAAAGTGGGTAATACAGTCTTTTTAAGCTTCTTAGCATGGTTAAAGTGGGTAGTACAGTCTTTATAAGCTTCTTAGCATGGTTAAAGTGGGTAGTACAGTCTTTGTAAGCTTCTTAGCATGGTTAAAGTGGGTAGTAAGACTTTGTAAGCTTCTTAGCATGGTTAAAGTGGGTAGTACAGTCTTTGTAAGCTTTATAGCATGGTTAAAGTGGGTAGTACAGTCTTTATAAGCTTCTTAGTATGGTTAAAGTGGGTAGTACAGTCTTTGTAAGCTTTTTAGCATGGTTAAAGTGGGTAGTACAGTCTTTGTAAGCTTCTTAGTATGGTTAAAGTGGGTAGTACAGTCTTTGAAAGCTTCTTAGCATGGTTAAAGTTGGTAGTACAGTCTTTGTAAGCTTCTTAGCATGGTTAAAGTGGGTGATACAGTCTTTATAAGCTTCTTAGCATGGTTAAAGTGGGTAGTACAGTCTTTGTAAGCTTCTTAGCATTTTTAAAGTGGGTAGTACAGTCTTTGTAAGCTTCTTAGCATGGTTAATGTGGGTAGTACAGTCTTTGTAAGCTTCTTAGCATGGTTAAAGTGGGTAGTACAGTCTTTGTAAGCTTCTTAGCATGGTTAAAGTTGGTAGTACAGTCTTTGTAAGCTTCTTAGCATGGTTAAAGTGGGTGATACAGTCTTTATAAGCTTCTTAGCATGGTTAAAGTGGGTAGTACAGTCTTTGTAAGCTTCTTAGCATTTTTAAAGTGGGTAGTACAGTCTTTGTAAGCTTCTTAGCATGGTTAAAGTAAGTAATACAGTCTTTGTAAGCTTCTTAGCATGGTTAAAGTGGGTAATACAGTCTTTTTAAGCTTTATAGCATGGTTAAAGTGGGTAGTACAGTCTTTGTAAGCTTTATAGCATGGTTAAAGTGGGTAGTACAGTCTTTATAAGCTTTATAGCATTGTTAAAGTGGGTAATACAGTCTTTATAAGCTTCTTAGTATGGTTAAAGTGGGTAGTACAGTCTTTGTAAGCTTTTTAGCATGGTTAAAGTGGGTAGTACAGTCTTTGTAAGCTTCTTAGTATGGTTAAAGTGGGTAGTACAGTCTTTGAAAGCTTCTTAGCATGGTTAAAGTTGGTAGTACAGTCTTTGTAAGCTTCTTAGCATGGTTAAAGTGGGTAGTACAGTCTTTATAAGCTTCTTAGCATGGTTAAAGTGGGTAGTACAGTCTTTGTAAGCTTCTTACCATGGTTAATGTGGGTAGTACAGTTTTTGTAAGCATCATATCTTGGTTAAAGTGGGTAGTACAGTCTTTATAAGCTTCTTTGCATGGTTAAAGTGGATAATACAGTCTTTGTAAGCTTCTTAGCATGGTTAAAGTGGGTAGTACAGTCTTTGTAAGCTTCTTAGCATGGTTAAAGTGGGTAGTACAGTCTTTATAAGCTTCTTAGCATGGTTAAAGTGGGTAGTACAGTCTTTGTAAGCTTCTTAGCATGGTTAAAGTGGGTAATACAGTCTTTATAAGCTTCTTAGCATGGTTAAAGTGGGCAATACAGTCTTTGTAAGCTTCTTAGCATGGTTAAAGTGGGTAATACAGTCTTTGTAAGCTTCTTAGCATGGTTAAAGTGGGTAGTACAGTCTTTGTAACCTTCTTAGAATGGTTAAAGTGGGTAGTAAAGTCTTTGTAAGCTTCTTAGCATGGTTAAAGTGGGTAATACAGTCTTTTTAAGCTTCTTAGCATGGTTAAAGTGGGTAATACAGTCTTTATAAGCTTCTTAGCATGGTTAAAGTGGGTAGTACAGTCTTTGTAACCTTCTTAGAATGGTTAAAGTGGGTAATACATTCTTTATAAGCTTCTTAGAATGGTTAAAGTGGGTAATACAGTCTTTGTAAGCTTCTTAGCATGGTTCAAGTTGGTAGTACAGTCTTTGTAAGCTTCTTAGCATGGTTAAAGTGGGTAGTACAGTCTTTGTAAGCTTCTTAGCATGGTTCAAGTTGGTAGTACAGTCTTTATAAGCTTCTTAGAATGGTAAAAGTGGGTAATACAGTCTTTATAAGCTTCTTAGCATGGTTAAAGTGGGTAATACAGTCTTCGTAAGCTTCTTAGCATGGTTAAAGTGGGTAGTAAGACTTTGTAAGCTTCTTAGCATGGTTAAAGTGGGTAGTAAAGTCTTTGTAAGCTTCTTAGCATGGTTAAAGTGGGTAATACAGTCTTTGTAAGCATCTTAGCATGGTTAAAGTGGGTAATACAGTCTTTATAAGCTTCTTAGCATGGTTAAAGTGGGTAATACAGTCTTTGTAAGCATCTTAGCATGGTTAAAGTGGGTAGTACAGTCTTTGTAAGCTTCTTAGCATTTTTAAAGTGGGTAGTACAGTCTTTGTGCTCTGATGTCTCAACAAATACAGAAAACATTCAAAACTTTTCGCAATGAAACTGATGCTTTAATTCGCCTAAAGCATCATTGCACTTTCTTGCATCATTTCCTCGAAACAAATACAGTCACTAAAGGTCTTCAAATTCATGTGAAACCGCAAATTATTGGCAAGAGTTCAAACAGATTCAACAAAGATGGAATAAAATAACTCACGACGCTTCCATGAAACTCACAGCCCTACTTAGTAAAAACGTAAATCATCAATATCTAGCCAAATCAGCAACCATTGAAGAACTAAAACATCAGCTCAATTCTGTCTCAACAGAAGAACAATTGAAAACGTTTTACTCCAAATTAAATAAAGATGAAAAAAGACTCTCTTCGAAACTATACAAAGTCAGAGATAGAAAATTTAGAAGTCATGATCTACAACCAAAGGACTGTTGTGAAGAAACTTCATTTGACGAAATTTCTTCCAAAAACAACCGTAAGAAGAAAAATCGCCGCAAAAGGAAGAATCGCAAGCACTCTGTAACAAACACTAATGTAACTGTTACTAACACAGTAGTCAACATCTCCAATTTAGAACTTACTGATGCAGAAATAAAACTTTTATCGAAAGGTTTGAGTTTCTGTCCCCGTCCTAAAACATACGACAGAGGGAAGCTTAAGAATGACACCGAAGAATTCATCCGCCGACTAAGACTCAAAGCCCATTTTGCCTTGCAACCACCAAACAAATCAAAGGAAAATATAAGCTGCGACCAACCCACATTTAGAAAGAAAAGTAACTGGACCCCACCAAAAAGTTCCATTCCGAATCTGGAAGCCTTTATCAACTCGGTTGAAAACGATACTTCCAGACATATCAACCATACTAACAAATATTCTAATTTGACAAAAGAAGAAACAGATGCCCTGCACTCACTGCAAAGCAGAACAGACATAATAATTAAGCCTGCAGATAAGGGTTCCGCTGTTGTCGTTATGAATAGGGAAGACTACATTAGTGAAGCAAGTAGACAACTAAGTGACGCTAGGTTCTACCAAAAACTGGACCATGATCCAACGCTGGAATATGCAAAAATCATCACTAATGTTATTGACGAGGCGTACCAAAGCGGACAAATAGACCAGCAAACCAAAAACTACTTAAGCCCAGAAAACCCAAGAGCAGGTAGATTTTATCTTCTACCCAAAATCCACAAACAAGGAAACCCTGGCAGACCTATAATCTCAGGTAACGGGCACCCCACAGAAAGGATATCAGAATATTTAGATCATTTTATGAGACCACATGTCCACAAATTACCATCATATCTTCAAGACACGACAGATTATCTCATAAAAAGCAAAGCTAGTGAACCATTACTGCCAGATACATTACTTGCTTCCTTAGACGTCACATCTTTGTACACCAACATACCGCACAACGAAGGGTTACAGGCATGTAGCGAAGCATGGGAAACAAGAACTGTAAACAATCCACCCACACACTTCTTAATCCAACTCCTGGAGCTTGTCCTAAAACTCAACAACTTTGAATTTAATGAAGAAAACTACCTACAAATCAATGGAACTGCAATGGGTACTAAAATGGCCCCTTCGTATGCTAACATTTTCATGGGAAAACTTGAGGGAAAGCTCTTAGCATCAGTTGAGCGTACACCATACCAGTGGGTACGCTTTATCGATGATATAGAAATGAAGTGGCAGTATGGAAGAGAAAGTCTGGATGACTTCATATCAAAGGCAAACAACTTCCATCCTTCAATAAAATTCACGGCAGAAATTTCCAACTCAAACCATGTTTTCCTGGACACAACAACCAGACTGGTGGAAAACAAATTACACACAGACATCTACTCGAAACCAACCGACAAACACCAGTATCTTCTCCCAACCAGCTGTCATCCAAAACACTGCATTAAGAACATTCCATATAGCCAGGCACTGAGGATACGCAGAATTTGCTCCGGCGATGAAAGATTCCTAGAAAGGTCTGAAGAGCTGGCTAAACATTTAATTTACCGAGGCTACGACAAAGACCTGATTGCGGAGGCAATCCAAAGGGCCAAACAAACAAACCGTGATGACCTACTCAGATATGGACAGAAAGAAAAGGTTGATAGGATACCATTTATTCTGACCTATCACCCAGACAATCCCAAAGTAGGTAAAATCATCGCAAACCACTGGCCAACCGTGCAATCATCAGACATACTAAACCTAATACTTCCGAACAAACCTGTAGTAGCTTACCGGAGACCAAAAAACCTAAAGGACATCCTAGTCAGGGCCAAGCTAACAACAATCGCTAGTCAAAACCAACCTAGTCAATCTGGACCCTGTGGCGATAAAAGATGCAAAACCTGTCAACATATGATAGAGACCAAGACATTCACTAGCACAGTGACTAAAGAAAAACTAAACATACATGGTCCAAACAAAACGTGCAAAACAGAGAATGTGATTTATCTCATCACATGTAAGATCTGTGGCCTTCAGTACGTGGGAGAAACTGAAAAGCTACACATAAGGATAAACCTTCATAAATCTGATTGGATGACAAAAAAGCTGTACAGAAGCCCGGTCGCAGAACACTTCTCCTCCCCTGGCCACACTTTCAGTGATATAATACTTATCGCTATTGCTAACAACCACAGCTGGAGTTCCGAAACCAGGAAGGAAAAGGAATCATACTGGATACGCCACCTTAGAACATTGAAACCAAGCGGTCTAAACCAAGAAGACTAGAAAATGAAAACTATGCACTAGTAGAATTTAACATTTTCTAAATCTTCTTATTATCCTTCAATTTTTACTATAAGAATAACCGGTATAGAATCAAATATCCGGGATATAATCTGCGTTACATATGTACACAAAGTAAAAATAGATGTCGCTTTGGCTTGTAGACTTTTAGGGAATTATACAACGTTTTCAGTTTCCGCAACTAGTCTATACAAGCTGGTTGTATTTATAGTTTTAGCACATGTGAAGATAGAAATGTAGAGGTTTACAAACACAACGTTTTTGTGTTTATTTGTTTGTCGTAACTATGTTTTGTATTTGCCTTTGAAAAAGACTCATTAAGAGTCGAAAGCGCTTAGGCTAGTTAGTTACTAGTTTCGTACTGTTCGTCGTCAGTTTATTGCATCTATATATATATATATATATATATATATATATATATATATATATATATATATATATATATATATATAAAATGACCAGTAGCAAGGCATGGACCACCTACAGGAGCCACAAAAGGAAACTCAATAGCATCCATCTGAGATGCCTGCAGCACATCCAGTGGCAGGATAAAATACCCAACACGGAGGTTATGGAATGGGCCAGCATGAATAGCATGTTCACCATCCTCAGTGAGAAGTGTCTTCGATGGCTCGGCCATGTCATGAGAATGGATACAGGCCACATTACCAAGAACCTGTTATACGGCGAGCTAGCAGAAGGCACAGGACCAACTTGATGGCCACGGCTGTGATACAAAGATGTCTGCAAGAAGGACATAAAAACGGTCAACAACTGGGAGAGCTGTGCTAACAACTGCTACGAGTGGCAACTTGCTGTCAGACAAGGCATTTAGAAAGTTGAGGAAGGGATAAAAGCAAACCTCGCTACAAAGAGAGCCAAGAGGAAGGCGAAACAACAACAACCTCAAAAAGAATCAATCTTCACCTGCTGCAAGTGCAGCAAAGATTGTCACACAAGTGTCGGACTCTTCAGCCACATGCAATGGTACAGATAAGGCACCAAAACAGGAGCTATACTATCATCTCTCAAAGACTGACGGATGTCAACACAACACATAATGACCACAGGTCACATGATCAATAATTGTACTGCGTTCATGTTAGGACAGTGGGTTATCTTTCATATATCGAATCCAACCATTCTTCCCGGTAAAGATGCCTCTGAAAGAAGTAAGATGATCAGCACTACCTCCACCTATTACCTAGTATCTTAATTTTAATGTGATTTTGAGAGTGTATTCAAAGGAGAATGCAAATTTGTCAGTAAATTATGTTTTTCAACGAATAATTACCCAATCACATTTCTTGAAAACCCTCACAACCTTCCTGCAAATGTGAGCATCCTCGTCGTTCGTTTATTACACAGCATTATACTAATTATACCTGGTGGTAGCAAGGAAGAGTAATAAACAATAATTATTGCATATTGTTTATTTAATGTAGATAGAAAAGGCAATTTTTGTCTTCTGTGGGAGGATTGAATTTGGGAAGTAGTGGAGCTTAGTTTCCTGAGAAATTCATGAAGAAATATACATTTAGTAACCTTTCTAAATTTTATTTTCTGTTCCTTACACTCATAATATTTTTGACCCTATTTTACCCACACTTATGAAATTGATATGTAGATGCATTTTTGAGAGACAGAGAGAGAGAAAGTAGACTGCTCCAAATGTGTTCCTGTTGGTGAGGGGATTCATGTTTGCAATTTTACACCTTGTTAAGCTTTGCACTGAATTTTATTGAAAAAGTGTGTTAGTATCCAATGTTGTCAAGCTCTTGAGATGTTTGTTCCACATTTATCAAGGTTAGTAAACATAGTATTCATAATATGGTAAACAAGCAACCTGGCAATTACTGACTAATTTTTAGCTTGTCTGCATAAAATAGCCTGTGGGGTTATATTTTCAATCATTGTTCATATTATTGTCAATAAACTAGATGATTACCCAAACCAAAATCGCAAGCTTATTTTTAAGGTTGCAGCAAGCTTGCTGCAAGCTAGTTTTGTAAGCTTGCAGCAAGTTTAGATTTGAAACCGCGGCTAGCTTGCGCAAGCTTATCACAAGCTTGCCCAATTGCAAGCTTAGATTTGAAAACACGGCTAGCTTGCGCAAGCTTGCCAATTGCAAGCTTGCGCAAGCTTTCTGAATTAAAAGTAAAATGTTAATATATGCCATAAAGTAATCGGAACAAAATCACTTTCACAATCAATGAGTAGCCATGAAATAATTTAATAATATTTAGTTAAAAAATATAACAATGTGAAGCAGTAAGTGTTGTTATAGAAGTTGACAAAACTATAGCTAGATGTGAAGAAATTCTTTAGATCCACAAGTTCATTTATTGTTTTATACTTCTTCTGGATGTGGCACATTTACTGTTTATGACATCATTAAAATTGCCTCAGAAAGACAGGGTTCGCCACTGTCTTTCTTGAACTGTTTCAGAACAAATCCCTTTATTTCTTGTATTGCCAAATTTGGCAAGGCACTTGTTTTCACTGATGAATTGTGGGCAGCTTGTGCAAGCTTGTAGACTGAAAAATTCCTTTTGCAAGCTTGCACAAGCTTGCGCAAGCTTGCAGACTTTGAAATATTTCTTTTGCAAGCTTGTACAAGCACCATTACTAGCTTGCGCAAGCTCACCTAGCTTGTTGCAAGCTTGCTGCAAGCTTGTCATAAGCATGCATTTTGGTTTGGGTATGCACATCCTTGTCATTATCCCAACTGTTCATCTTGTCAGTAACCCACCTGTTCATTCTTATCAGTATCCCACTTGCTCATTCTTATCAGTATCCCATCTGTTCATCCTTATCAGTATCCCA
This sequence comes from Potamilus streckersoni, assembly GCA_016746295.1. Classification (NCBI taxonomy): domain Eukaryota; kingdom Metazoa; phylum Mollusca; class Bivalvia; order Unionida; family Unionidae; genus Potamilus; species Potamilus streckersoni. Next base: position 340,646 of record JAEAOA010001457.1, read on the forward strand.
CCTGCTCATTCTTATCAGTATCCCATCTGTTCATCCTTGTCAGTATCCCATCTGTTCATCCTTGTCAGTATCCCACCTGCTCATTCTTATCAGTATCCCATCTGTTCATCCTTGTCAGTATCCCATCTGTTCATCCTTGTCAGTATCCCACCTGCTCATTCTTATCAGTATCCCACCTGCTCATTCTTATCAGTATCCCACCTGTTCATTCTTATCAGTATCCCATCTGTTCATCCTTGTCAGTATCCCACCTGCTCATTCTTATCAGTATCCCATCTGTTTATCCTTGTCAGTATCCCACCTGCTCATCTTTATCAGTATACCACCTGTTCATCCTTTTTAGTAATCTACCTGGTTATCCTTGTTAGTAGCCCACCTGTTATGCAACCTGTTCATCCCAGGTAATATCATGGTGCTAATATGTCATACATTATGACCAGCACACCATTTTTTAAAAGAATGCTTTACTTAAGATTAGCAGAGATGGCTTTATTACAACTCTGAGATCTTAAACTAAGTAACAGAAAGGATCAAAAGCAAACAAGTTTTGCAAAACTGAACAAATAATTTATTTCCCTGAAATACAAAGTGAAAATTCAAAAAACTTAACAGCACTGTGAATTCAATCTCAAATAATCCAAAAGTTCAATCACCAAGTTCTGATTAAATTCTAGTGTTGTTCAAAATAAGATCAGTGTTGAAGGTGTTGATGTGCTGCTAGTTTTAAATATTCTAATGTACCAGTGTGGTGATGTGTTAAAAGTATTCCAGTTAATCACAATAATTTAATCCATGATGTCCTTGTCTGAATTCACTATAATTCCCTATTAATGTTTCTGTCCAAGAAGATTAATAATTTCAATAAATAATTACACCTGAATAAAAACTGAACACAACAATACCAAATCTGCTTCTGATGCTATCACCAGAATGAATACTTTTAAAATAAACAAGATTATACTTTTTTAAAAACTAAGACACAAAGGTAGAGTCAGGATGTAAGTACATTTCAAGAAAGTTCTAACTTGTTTCCAGATAAAACCTTTACTATTATAGTAAAAAATGTGGTTGTTGTTGTAGGGTTTAACACCATTTTTCTGCACAAGATAGCTATACATAGTGGCCAGTCTAAATGGTGCAGGAAGAACCTGGGAAAAACCCCAGAAAGAACCAATGACCCATGAAAATCTACTGGCAAGCTTTCTCACACACCCACATTGGCAGAGTATTATACTTTAACTCATGAAGACAGAGGTGAGATGGCAGTGATTGGTAATGGTGAATGCTTTAGACAATTCAGGGCCAAAAAAATGAGGAATTCCTAGAACCATGAGCAAAAAAAACCAAGTCTACTTCTATTGATAATGCTGCTAGTATTTAACCCAAACTTGTAGAGAAAATAATTGTGTATTAATTGTTTACAAAATTAGGCCATTAAAAGGTTAATATTAGGACTGGTCAGCCTGGTGTCAGGATAATGTGAATAGGTAGAACATGATGCCTCATGTCTTTGGCATGATCCCCCAGTGTAAGATATCAACTATCATACTGCAGTGTAAGATATCAACTATCATACTGCAGTGTAAGATATCAACTATCATACTGCAGTGTAAAATATCAACTATCATACTGCAGTGTAAGATATCAACTATCATACTGCAGTGTCAGATATCAACTATCATACTGCAGTGTAAGATGTCAACTATCATACTGCAGTGTAAAATATCAACTATCATACTGCAGTGTAAAATATCAACTATCATACTGCAGTGTAAGATATCAACTATCATACTGCAGTGTAAGATATCAACTGTCATACTGCAGTGTAAGATATCAACTATCATACTGCAGTGTAAAATATCAACTATCATACTGCAGTGTAAGATATCAACTATCATACTGCAGTGTAAGATATCAACTATCATACTGCAGTGTAAGATATCAACTATCATACTGCAGTGTAAGATATCAACTATCATACTGCAGTGTAAAATATCAACTATCATACTGCAGTGTAAAATATCAACTATCATACTGCAGTGTAAGATATCAACTATCATACTGCAGTGTAAGATATCAACTATCATACTGCAGTGTAAGATATCAACTATCATACTGCAGTGTAAGATATCAACTGTCATACTGCAGTGTAAGATATCAACTATCATACTGCAGTGTAAAATATCAATTATCATACTGCAGTGTAAAATATCAACTATCATACTGCAGTGTAAGATATCAACTATCATACTGCAGTGTAAAATATCAACTATCATACTGCAGTGTAAAATATCAACTATCATACTGCAGTGTAAGATATCAACTGTCATACTGCAGTGTAAAATATCAACTATCATACTGCAGACATCATCAGATTAGGATTGAAAAAATTTAAAGCTACAACACAAACACATCACATATACACAAAATTAAGTGTTACAGGTCAGATACACTGTGAACATGATTTTGGAAAAGATCAGGTTCAAAATAAAATTATACCATATAATCATCAAGAAAACACATAACAACAATACAAATTAAATGTAACAGTTTCAACACTCAACATTTCAGAAAAAAGAAATGGTCTTATCTTAATTTCCTTCAAGTATTTATATGACCTTCAAGGGACTCAAATTACTTTAAAGGCTTCATAGTTATTCTCCAAACCCTTCTTTGTATAAAGTTTGTGGTTGAGAATTGCATTGTACATTTGTGATTAACTGCAACATATTCAATGTTGTTGTCAGCTGTGTAAGGCTTGTACAAATGTGATGTAAAACCTGTCTAAATAGTTAGACCTGTAACTAGTCAACTGTCCAACCACCTTGCTACCACATTAGCCCCACCCACCCACAAAACATGTGTAATTTCTATTGCATTGGTTGTAAAATTAGGGTAGATAGGTAGTTATTGTTTTACATTATAAGGATTAGCATGTACAATGTCCTGAGCACTTCATATTGCTAGCAAAACTGGCTCATTCAGATGCACTAATCAATTTCGGGATGTGTTTCTTTTTATCATGGGAGGGACATGTGCTAGGGTAGGGAGTAAGAAACAGGGACAATCTGCTAACTAGAAATACATTTATTTGGGTGGGGTGGTGCCTTAGGCTTGCACAGTTGTGATGTCAGGCCTTGCTGTCTAAACAGCCTACTGAACATCCAACTGTCAAGCCATCTTATCAGGCATGTACAGTTGGGATGTCAAGCCTTTCTATCTAAACAGTCAGGCCTGTAACCAGTCAGCTGTCAAGCCACCTCATCAGGCATGTACAATTGGGATGCTTGGTCTGTATGTGTAAACAGTCAGGCCTGTATCTGACCAATCAGCAGCTATTTTGTAGGTGATTTCATTTCCACAGGCAATCAGAAATTTACACAGCCAGTAAATCCTCCTTTTCTGCCCCATACATCGACTTAACACACTGCTTGCTTTTTCAAATTTTCTTTATTTAAATGAAACCTCATATTTTTGTTCAATAAAATTTATGTTTTAATTAAAAGTATATTTATTTTCTCTTTCAGAAATTGAGGGTAATGGGACCTTGATGGACATATTGAATGGGATCAAATTACGGCAGTACCAGCAGGTGCTACAGGATAGGTTTATACAGAAAGAAACCTCAGAGATGTCGCTGTGGCAGCAGTTTAACTGGTTTATCAACTCCAAGTACAATATTGTCTCTCGCAGGTAATACTCTAAATACAGGTAATACCCTTAATACAACTAATACACTGAATGCAGTTAGTATGCTGACTACAGTTAATGCCATTAATACAGGTAATACTCTGAATGCAGTTAATACCCTGAATACAGATAATATAGTATACTGTTGGTTACCCAGCCATGTTGGAATTAAAGGTAACGATAAAGCAGACAGTGCTGCTAAAATGGCCCTATCATTAGAACCATCTGATTTTAAAACACCATATACTGATTTTAAATGTTGTATCAAAGACTGTTTATGTCAGAAATGGCAGGCATCAAGAAATGATGCCATGAATAATAAACTTCATACCATCAAGCCAATCCTAGGAGAATGGACTCCTTCCTACAGAGCTGACCATAGGGAGGAGGTAGTTATTGCTAGAATTCGAATTGGCTATACTTATTTAACACACTCCTACATACTAAAAGGTGAACACACACCAGAATGCATATCTTGTAATGAACCATTCACAGTTAATCACTTTATGCTGGAGTGTTTTGACCTCCAATCAATATTACAATGTGCCAGACATGAAGGAGCTCATTGATACAGTTAGTATTTCTTATGTTATAGTGTTATAGACTTTCTTAAAGAAGTAAACATATATATATATATATATATATATATATATATATATATATATATATATATATATATATATACACGGTTGCTAGATTTTAATTACCTTTCATATGTTTTCGTTGTCATACATTATTTGCAATCCCCGTTGATCAGAAAACTCTTGTTTTTTATCACCGTTACCATTCTTATCATTTTACCTTTAGCTATTTGGTTTTGCATCACTGGCCGATACAGACCCTTTTTTACCATTTGTATATAATGAAGGATATAATCTTTTGTATGGCGCTAAATGGCCTCTTTGTGTTGGTGTGCTGTCAAAATTCAACCAACCAACCAACCAACAGATAATACCCTAAATATAGGTAATACACTGAATATAGCTAATACCCTAATGAATATAGCTAATACCCTAATGCATGTATGAATAAAGCTAATACCCTAAATACAACTAATACTGAATATAGTTAATACAATGAATACAGGTAATACCCTGAATATAGTCAACACCTAAATACAATTAATACTGAATACAGTTAACATACTGAATACAGGTAATACCCTTAATTCAACTAATACACTGAATACAACTAATACCCTGAATACAGCTTATACAATGATTGCAGTTAATACCCTGAATTTTGTGAATACAACCAATATACTGAATAATATTAATACCTTGAATACAGTTAATACATGGAATACTGTTAATACACTGAATATCATTAATACTCTGAAGACAGCCAATTCTCTGAATACAGCCTATATACTGAAAACAGTTAATACACGGAATACAGCAAATACACTGAATACAGTTAATACCCTGAACACAGATAATACCCTAAATGCAGTTAATACACTGAATACAGTTAATACCCTGAATACAACCAATTCCCTGAATACAGTGAATAGACTGAATACAGCCAATGCAATGAATACAGTTAATACCCTGAATGCAATACAGCTAATACCCTGAATACTGTTAATACCCTGAATACAGCTAGTACTCTATATACAGTTAACTCATTAACCCCTGAGCCAAATAGCTAGGCAGTCCCCTACAGCATAATTGCAGATATTACCTAGACCAGTGTTAGTCTTACCAGTGCCTGTATCCCTGAGATTTGCTGACAGCACTTAGCTTGCATATTTTTCCAGAGGGTTACTTGCTGTAAATTTATTATTTTGTTTATACTTGTTTAATTAAGCTGAAATTTGTTACAACAGTTCTCAATAAAATTATGTATATAACAGTATAAATGTCATGCTATATGCAGAAATGAAACTTGTGCATAAAAGTGAAAATAAATGATGTACTTATCAATTTCCTTCTCTTGCCATGAATAATCCATAAAATTAATTAGGAATACACACACAATAATTAACACATAAAATAATTATATTTTATGTACACAGAAATTCTACTTGTCAACTCTTTTGTAAACTTAACCTCCTGTGAATACCATTCAAAGACTTTCCTTGCTCTTGAATTACCTTTCTTCCTTAGAATTCTTACTGAAAATTTAAAACCTAACAAAACACTTAATAAAATTTGAACACATTTTCATCACATTTGCTGTTATCATCAATGGCTATTTCGATGTCACTATCAATCTCAACCAATAAAAATCCTGAAAATTCTCCATCAGAAAATTCTCCATCAGAAAATTCTCAAGTAAAAGCTCCAAGTGGCTGATTCCCATCAATTTGCATCATTTTGGATCGTAATATTTTTCACTATTTCTATCGCTATTGAAATCAAATTTTTTCATGTGTTCAGCAGTGTTCACTCTGTTTACGTAAGCTAAAATTGTATTGGTTCAATTGCCTGCATAATTAGGAAATGGCTTGAAATCAACCAATGGTTTGCGACGGCTTAACTCGTGCTGGAAATAAGCCAAATACTGCCACTCAAACTTGATGCCCAGGATACAAGCCAGGTTAACTCTGCCATACTATCGAGGTGCTTAGGAGATGAGGAAGAAAAGTGTGACTAGTTATTGGGGCACCAGGGGTTAATTAGTAAATATTCTGAATACAGTTAATATACAGAATACAGTTAATACACTGAATAGAGCTGACATGCTATTATTATTATTATTATTATTATTATTATTATTATTATTATTATTATTATTATTATTATTATTATTCTGTGCAGAGCGTGCATTAGCCATTTAACAACATCATCAGCAATATACAGAGCCTCTAGTCTACTAGGGGATTTTGTCAGTGGACATTTGTTCACAATGTGTGACATGTTTGGAAGAGCTCTACAGCAACCATCAGACAAGGTTGACTCCACAACAACCATGTCCAGTCCGAAAGCAGTTCAGTGTGATCCACAGATGACATGAAAGGTTGAAAACAGGAGGGCAGACAGATGGCTCTCCTATGAGTTAGTGGTTTAGAACATCTGCTGAAGACCTCTCAATGCTCCTTGCCGAAATAGCTGTCATATCCTCTGGCAACAGCCCTAGCCCGATTGGGCATCTTGAAGTCAAGTGGACTGCTGGATGTGAGGTGATGTCCATGTACAGTGGAAGTTTCTCACTGGCATAGACCTTAGCCAGCACTTTTTGGGTTGTTTCCTGGCGACACAGACGTGGAGGAGGAATGTTACTGAGTATGGCATCTGTGATAAAAAAGTAGGACATATTGTTCCAGAGATTATGCACATTGCTGTGTTGAGCTGGAGATCAGTTAACTTTGTATGGGATGGTCGAGCCCAAACAGGAGCACAATACTCATCTGTCAAATAACAGAGGGCTAGTAGGAACAGTAGCACCCATTCCCCAATCCATCAATTTAAATAGCAAAGAAAATGTAAGATTTTGTAAAATCATGAAAAGTTTAAATTACAAAAAATGAATGAATTCCATTTGATGAGTATCTGCCTCGGATGCCGGTTTGAAGCCCAGCTGTGTCATACCATAGACTTTAAAAAATGGTACTAACAGTTCCATCACTTAGCGTTCAGCATTAAGAGGTTAGTGTTATAGTTCAAGGCTACATCCCCGTTTGTTTGTACCCTCTTACCAATTTCAATAACTAAAACAATTAATGTGATAAAAAAAGTGCAGAACTAAGTCAATTCAATCATTGATTTATAATTTCTAACATGACTGTGACTAGATTGACAATAATACTGGCATCCTCTTGCACCTTTCATGCTTAATGGACTTTCCATACTAACATGGCGCCATATTTTGTACACTATGAGGCAGTTTATTTCCATCCGACAAATTACCATAGCATTGAGTTTGGAATTATATTCCTTTGCACACATGCAAATATTAATGAATAATAATATTAATATAATATTAATGAAATCGCTTGTTAAATCCACGTGAAAGGCGAATTTTTTGTTGTCATTCTTTCCCTTTACTTGATTCAACACTGTAAATATTGGAAGCAGATGAAATATGCATGTACATCTTTAGTCATGTATACACCCATTTACTGAAGATGGACTGGTCCAAGACTGGAAATGGGTCTCAAGTATGTCCGTCTATTATATTGAAAACTTCCATTAAGCATGAAATGTGCAGACGATGATGGTGTTTTGGCCATTCTACTCAGTCAGGTTAGAAAATATAAATCAATAAATTAATTGACTAGGTTCTTTGCACTTTTTATTAAATTAAAGGTTTTCATTATTATAATGATGCAGCTAATTATTTCATTATTGAAATCGGTAGTGGGGGTTAATAGATTCGGACTATAATAATTTTCCTTCAAAAATGTCAGAAGATTTGGAAGGAGGGGGATAGACTGTCCTTTGGGATCCTTTGTGTAACACTGAGATTCTTTATTGATTTGTTTAAACTTTTATTCTCTCGAGGATCACCTGGCCATAAGGCCAAAGGAGCTGGTCATATGACCCTAAACTTGTCATGCATCATCCATCAATTCCTTATTACCACTTGGAATATGGGTGTATATCATCAAAATTCTTGGATAATCCAAGCATATTAATGAGGCTATCTTGCACTCGATTGGAAGAGCATGTTACCACACTGGAGGCCATATTTGAATTGGAATAGATAGATCATTAAGATCTTGGATGAATTAAATAACAAGCAAGATTCATGCATATTAATGAGGTGATCTTGCAGCTGATTGGCTGTGTGTTTTATCCCTTTTGATGTAATATTCCAGATCCAGTTTTGGTCAAACTTGTAGTATGGGTTTATTTCACAAAGATCTCAGATGAGTTCATTAATAAGTGAGATCTACACATATTAATTGGGCATCTGATTGCCTGATCATGCTATATCTCAAAGTCATATTTCTGATCAGTTTTGATGACAATTCAGTTTGTTTCTGTCATAAAGATCTTGATTGGATTCATTGATGAGTGAGATCCATATATATTAATGAGATAACTTTGCATATGATTGGTGGTTCTGGTCACCAATCTAGGGGTTGTAATTCTGATCTGAATGTGATCAGACTTGGAATTTATGCTTATCTTATCAAGATCTCAGATGATTTCAGTAATGGGTGAGATCAACACTTATTGAGGTGATCCTTCATCTAATTAATCAAGCTTGTTACCCAGTTGGAAGCCATATTTCTCATCCAGTATTGATCACACTTGCAATATGAGTTTATATATATCATTAAGATCTTGGATGGCTCTTGACGATCTAATTTTTTTTTCTGATCATGATCAAACTTGGAATGTAGGCTTCAGTCATCATGATCTTGTAGTGTTTCAGTAATGAGTATGATATATGCAGGCAACTATTGTCCCAATCCCATTGCCCCCAATGTTCGAGCATCCATTGGAAGTCCCATTTCTCCCTGTGCAATACCATATTACTGATCAGCTGTGGCCAAACTGCATAAATAGATAAAGGTTAGACTTAATAAACAGGAAAGCCAGTGTAACTAATCCTTATCATTGTATTTCTATTGTGAAAAGGACTGCCCTTCAGACATACTTCAAAGACATCATGATCTACAATGTGTTTGTATATAAGTAAAAGCAATTCATTGGCAATAAAGGATGCATTTGTTGTAATTTAGGATGCCTAGAACTTCATTATATTGGTTCAAATCTGCAGTCACAAGTTACCATATATATGGCCACTGTTTTTTCCATGTTTTATATTCCACTTCATTTCTTTAGGTTTATGTGATGTGATTACGATCTTTATTGTAGCTTTAACAATTTTTCAGTCATATTGCTATGATAATAGGTTTATTAACATTCTTTTTAATGGAAAAAAAACTTTATACTGTGATATTATTTGGTCACAATAGTATTCACAAGTGCTAAAATAAAATATGGCATCTGTGGGTTGCATATATATATATATATATATATATATATATATATATATATATATATATATATATATATGGGTTTTTTTTCTGAGAAATGAAAATTGACAGACAGAATGTAATAATCAGGAATTCCCTGTAAAAATTCGGGAGATATGAGATTGGAAGGTAGGTGTGGAAATACACCTAAAATCTGGAAGTTTTTCTCCCAGTTTGAGAGTTTACAGGTATGAACCTTCCAGGCTTGTGAGTTAATTTAAGTCACCAGTCCAAGGTCTGTGCCCAGTCAAAATTTTCTTTGAGCACTGTGTTGTATCACAATGATTTCCGGAATGTCTTTGAATAAATGCACAATATTCCAAAAATAGTGTTTTTATTCAATAAACATGTTGTAATTCCAATGAATAATTTGAATAAATAATTCCTCTCAAGTTATAACTGAACACAACTAGAAGAGTGTTATTAAAATAGGAATGAATAATGGTTTACTTGCTCATCATTATGTACAGGCTGTCACCTGACTTATAACACCAAAAAAATGCCATGGACTTAGAGGTCATTTCAATTGGAAATTTCCATCAAATTTATGAACAAGATCATATTAGTTTACTTAAATTTTAATGAACAAGATGACAGAAATCATGCAGAATCAATGTCTTGAACTCATATCCAAGTAATCATGATTTTACAAATAATCATTATGTTTAAGTATAATCTAAAATTATAGACAATGCAATATATTGTTTAAAAATGGCTCTTACAATCTACGGTCATTAATATAAGAAGTATAAATTGTACAAATTTACATCAAAGTTGCAGTCTTTAAATACCAAAATAATATTCTGAATTTTTCAGTTTTAAATTCCTTCTGGGTGCCCTGAAAAGTATCATTACCAGGCAGCCTTTTGAAGAAATCATGAACAAGACATCTGAGACTGAATTGGCTGCCAAAAACAATCAAGATACTGAACAGATTTATGCAGTTTTCTAGAAATGTCCAGCATCCTAAAATGAGGACCAGGCACAAGTCACAACATTCACTAATGTCTCCACAGTCTACTTCCTATCCAAGTCTTTTATTTCTATATACATTTTTTTCTATAGATACTTATTTCTATGGATATTTTTTCTATAGATGTTATTTCTGTAGATATTTATTTCTATAGATGTTTATTTCTATAGATATTTATTTCTAGAAATATTTATTTCTAGAGATATATTGTTAAAAACTGATTGTTTTCTATTACTTGCCTATAAAGTGACTTAGGTATGACTTTTATATCAGTCAGGCCAACAATATCAAGATTTTCTAATCAGTTCTTCAATGACACGTATATATGTGATACATCAAAGCACATATATGTATTTACAGGTGAGACAGAATTCTATTAATTAATTTAGTCAAATAATGCACATAATGAAATGAGAAAGGTAAATAATTGGACAAATTATTTAAAATAAATTTTTATCTATGTCTTTGGAATCAAGTGTGTATCACAAAAATACATTGAGCCTACAAATGAACCGTTAGCAACTTTGAATACATAACTGAATCCATAACTCGTTTCTCTGGCAAATGTATTACCTAATTACATTACATTAACATAATTTCTTTTCTTTGCAACCTAAAAATGATGAGGTGATGAAATGAATGCAAGAGCATGCCAGTCTGATAATAGAATGGACAGATCATGGCAATGATAGAGTAAATCTGTCCAAATGAGTCAATTCTACCTTCTTTGTCAATTCCTTGGTAGATGTAGAAAATGAAAACATCTCATTTTTCATAATCTTGTGGAAGATTGAAATATTACCAGGCATATCTTGGAGCATCTGGCAAAGCAAGGCTTCTTTATAACAAGTCAGTTAAATGGACTTTCTGGTAAAGCAAGACTTCTTTATGATGAATCAGTTAAATGAAACTTTCTGGTAAAGCAAGGCTTCTTTATAAAAAGTCAGTTAAATGGAACTTTCTGGTAAAGCAAGGCTTCTTTATAACAAGTCAGTTAAATGGAACTTTCTGGTAAAGCGAGGCTTCTTTATGACAAGTCAGTTAAATGGAACTTTCTGGTAAAGCAAGGCTTCTTTATGAAAAGTCAGTTAAATGGAACTTTCTGGTATAGCAAGACTTCTTTATGACAAGTCAGTTAAATGGAACTCTCTGGTAAAGCAAGGCTTCTTTATGACAAGTCAGTTAAATGGAACTTTCTGGTAAAGCAAGGCTTCTTTATGACAAGTTAGTTAAATGGAACTTTCTGGTAAAGCAAGGCTTCTTTATGACAAGTCAGTTAAATGGAACTCTCTGGTAAAGCAAGGCTTCTTTATAACAAGTCAGTTAAATGGAACTTTCTGGTAAAGCAAGGCTTCTTTATGACAAGTCAGTTTAATGGAACTCTGGTAAAGCAAGTCTTCTTTATGACAAGTCAGTTAAATGGAACTTTCTGGTAAAGCAAGGCTTCTTTATGACAAGTCAGTTAAATGGAACTTTCTGGTAAAGCAAGGCTTCTTTATGACAAGTCAGTTAAATGGAACTTTCTGGTAAAGCAAGGCTTCTTTATGACAAGTCAGTTAAATGGAACTTTCTGGTAAAGCAAGGCTTCTTTATGAAAAGTCAGTTAAATGAAACTTTCTGGTAAAGCAAGGCTTTTTTATGACAAGTCAGTTAAATGGAACTTTCTGGTAAAGCAAGGCTTCTTTATGACAAGTCAGTTAAATGGAACTTTCTGGTAAAGCAAGGTTTCTTTATGACAAGTCAGTTAAATGGAACTTTCTGGTAAAGCAAGACTTCTTTATGATGAGTCAGTTAAATGGAACTTTCTGGTAAAGCAAGACTTCTTTATGATGAATCAGTTAAATGAAACTTTCTGGTAAAGCAAGGCTTCTTTATGACAAGTCAGTTAAATGGAACTTTCTGGTAAAGCAAGGCTTCTTTATGACAAGTCAGTTAAATGGAACTTTCTGGTAAAGCAAGGCTTCTTTATGATGAGTCAGTTAAATGGAACTTTCTGGTAAAGCAAAGTTTCTTTATGACAAGTCAGTTTAATGGAACTTTCTGGTAAAGCAAGACTTCTTTATGATGAGTCAGTTAAATGGAACTTTCTGGTAAAGCAAGACTTCTTTATGATGAGTCAGTTAAATGGAACTTTTTGGCAAAGCAAGGCTTCTTTATGATGAGTCAGTTAAATGGAACTTTCTGGTAAAGCAAGACTTCTTTATGATGAGTCAGTTAAATGGAACTTTCTGGTAAAGCAAGACTTCTTTATGATGAGTCAGTTAAATGGAACTTTCTGGTAAAGCAAAGTTTCTTTATGACAAGTCAGTTTAATGGAACTTTCTGGTAAAGCAAGACTTCTTTATGATGAGTCAGTTAAATGGAACTTTCTGGTAAAGCAATACTTCTTTATGATGAGTCAGTTAAATGGAACTTTCTGGTAAAGCAAGACTTCTTTATAACAAGTCAGTTAAATGGAACTTTCTGGTAAAGCAAGGCTTCTTTATGATGAGTCAGTTAAATGGAACTTTCTGGTAAAACATGGCTTCTTTATAACAAGTCAGTTAAATGGAACTTTCTGGTAAAGCAAGGCTTCTTTATGATGAGTCAGTTCAATGGAACTTTCTGGTAAAGCAAGGCTTCTTTATAACAAATCAGTTAAATGGAACTTTCTGGTAAAGCATGGCTTTTTTATGACAAGTCAGTTAAATGGAACTTTCTGGTAAAGCATGGATTCTTTATAACAAGTCAGTTAAATGGAACTTTCTGGTAAAGCAAGGCTTTTTTATGACAAGTCAGTTAAATGGAACTTTCTGGTAAAGCATAGCTTTTTTATAACAAGTCAGTTAAATGGAACTTTATGGTAAAGCAAGGCTTCTTTATAACAAGTCAGTTAAATGGAACTTTCTGGTAAAGCAAGGCTTCTTTATGACGAGTCAGTTAAATGAAACTTTCTGGTAAAGCAAGGCTTCTTTATAACAAGTCAGTTAAATGGAACTTTCTGGTAAAGCATGGCTTTTTATGACAAGTCAGTTAAATGGAACTTTCTGGTAAAGCTAGGCTTTTTTATAACGAGTCAGTTAAATGGAACTTTCTGGTAAAGCATGGCTTCTTTATGACGTCATTTAAACAGAACTCTCTGGTAAAGCATGGCTTCTTTATAACAAGTCAGTTAAATGGAACTTTCTGGTAAAGCAAGGCTTCTTTATGACAAGTCAGTTAAATGGAACTTTCTGGTAAAGCAAGGCTTCTTTATGACAAGTCAGTTAAATGGAACTTTCTGGTAAAGCAAGGCTTCTTTATGAAAAGTCAGTTAAATGAAACTTTCTGGTAAAGCAAGGCTTTTTTATGACAAGTCAGTTAAATGAAACTTTCTGGTAAAGCAAGGCTTCTTTATAACAAGTCAGTTAAATGGAACTTTCTGGTAAAGCATGGCTTTTTTATGACAAGTCAGTTAAATGGATCTTTCTGGTAAAGCATGGCTTCTTTATAACAAGTCAGTTAGATGGAACTTTCTGGTAAAGCATGGCTTCTTTATGACGTCATTTAAACAGAACTCTCTGGTAAAGCAAGGCTTCTTTATGACGAGTCAGTTAAATGGAACTTTCTGGTAAAGCATGGCTTTTTTATGACGTCATTTAAACGGAACTCTCTGGTAAAGCATAGCTTTTTTATGAATAGTCAGTTAAACAGAACTCTCTGGTAAAGCATGGCTTCTTTATGATGAGTCAGTTAAATGGAACTTTCTGGTAAAGCATGGCTTCTTTATAACGAGTCAGTTAAATGGAACTTTCTGGTAAAGCATGGATTTTTTTTAACGAGTCAATTAAATGGAACTTTCTGGTAAAGCATGGATTCTTTATGGCGATTCAGTTAAATGGAACTTTATGATAAAAAGCCATGTCAATAAATATTGTCTCCACTTGTCTAGATAAAGTACACAGACAAGTCTTTAATGCAACATCATAGTTTTTAAGGAATTTTGTGTCAGCTTATTCCCTATTTGACTTTCTGCATCAGAGAATATTTTCTTCTACCCAAAAAGACTGTAAATGATCACAATTTTCTTTTCTCATCCACTCCCTCCTTTTCAGTTCACCACTTTTGTTATGGCATTGAATTGAGGGGGTGAGAAAGCAAAAGACATGAGTTGCCCATTAACTTTCAGTGCAGTCTACCAGCTTGTCATGGCCATATTAAGAAATAAAATGAGAATTGTTATTAGAGTTCACCATGGAAGTTTTTAGAGGTAACAGGTCATTTGGTGGTGCTTTATGGATATTATGTACTTATGAAAGCTGTAAGGTGAAGATTTTTGCTTTTGCAACATTACAGAGGAGAGAATGTTGTCATAACTCTATGCTACTTTAATGTACTGTGGCTTAAATTTCTTTACATGAAGTATTTGTAAAATTATACATGACCTGAGCATGCAGCTAACAATGCAGCAGTGTGCTTGAAAAATCAGCCCAAATTAGTATAAAGTTCACTATCTTTAGTGGTTTTTAAAATGGGGAGAATGAATTTTGCCATAGTAGGCAGTACCAGCTTCTGAAATAGCAATAAATGAATTTCAAAATATATTAAAAAGTGTTTTTAAAAAAGTTATCAACTCATTTTTTTACAATTTATCTTTGAAATTCAGGCAGTATAAGTGACAGTGGAGCTAGCATTTTGTTTTTGATAATTGCACATCTGATTTAAGGCCAAGAGATATTCTCTGTAAACCAAAAAACACACAGCAGTCATACACCACAATAATAGCAATTAAAAGTTATTTTAGCAGTGCTTAAGAAAAAAGTCTTTTTTAAATATTTAGGACAGCCAGTAAGGAAATCTCAGAAAAATCATTTTATTTAAAAATCTAAAACTATGCAAATATGAAATTGTAGAGTACCACTCTATTTTTGCAGGCTGGTAGGTAGGGAATAGAGAGGAATATAGTTTCTCATCCCTCTGTGTGTTTGTGTGTAATTTGAACGCAGCTTTAAAAACTTTTAAGTCGAATTACTATGATGTTTGCAGTATGGAGTTTATAGTGATGTCTGGCATGAGGGCATCTGTAGCATAATGTCCAACCCAGTCACCTTATCCCGACACTCAATCACCTTATCCCGACACCAGTCACCTTATCCCGACACCCAGTCACCTTATCCTGACACCAGTCACCTTATCCTAACACCAGTCACCTTATCCCGACACTCAAACACCTTATCCCGACACCCAGTCACCTTATCCCGACAACAGTCACCTTATCTCGACACCCAGTCACCTTATCCCGACACCCAGTCACCTTATCCTGACATCCAGTCACCTTATCCCGACACCCAGTCACCTTATTCTGACACCCAGTCACCTTATCCTGACATCCAGTCACCTTATCCCGACAACCAGTCACCTTATCCCAACACCAGTCTGACAAGTTATAACACAAAACTCAGTGCTGAGCGCATAGCAAGGCAATTGCTAGTACTATTTTTAAAAGTCTTTGGTATGATTTAACCAGGATTCAAACCCATGACCTCATATATCTGAGGTTGATGTTCTTGCTACTTAGGCCATTGGGGTGGTTTCTCCTTCCTCATGTCTTCCATGAATCATCTGTGATGCACTGCCATGCCATCTGATTTTGATTTCTGAACCCCTCTCTGACTTGAAGTCCAAGTTTGATATAGCCAGACCATGCTCACTCCCATTTAGAATCTCTGCCAGATTTTGACATAGCCAGACCATGCTCATTTAGAATCTCTGCCAGATTTTGACATAGCCAGACAATGCTCATTTAGAATCTCTGCCAGATTTTGACATAGCCAGACCATGCTCATTTAGAATCTCTGCCAGATTTTGACATAGCCAAACCATGCTCATTTAGAATCTCTGCCAGATTTTGACATATCCAGACCATGCTCATTTAGAATCTCTGCCAGATTTTGACATAGCCAGACCATGCTCATTTAGAATCTCTGCCAGATTTTGACATAGCCAGACCATGCTCATTTAGAATCTCTGCCAGATTTTGACATAGCCATTCCATGCTCATTTAGAATCTCTGCCAGATTTTGACATAGCCATTCCATGCTCATTTAGAATCTCTGCCAGATTTTGACATAGCCAGACAATGCTCATCTAGAATCTCTGCCAGATTTTGACATAGCCAGACAATGCTTATTTAGAATCTCTGCCAGATTTTGACATAGCCAGACCATGCTCATTTAGAATCTCTGCCAGATTTTGACATAGCCAGACAATGCTCATCTAGAATCTCTGCCAGATTTTGACATAGCCAGACAATGCTCATTTAGAATCTCTGCCAGATTTTGACATAGCTAGACCATGCTCATTTAGAATCTCTGCCAGATTTTGACATAGCCAGACAATGCTCATCTAGAATCTCTGCCAGATTTTGACATATCCAGACCATGCTCATTTAGAATCTCTGCCAGATTTTGACATAGCCAGACAATGCTCATTTAGAATCTCTGCCAGATTTTGCCAGTGTGTTTGAGTAATCATCTTGCCCTCTCTCTGAAACAGATATCATAATGCCTTGCAATTTGTTGTAACATGTGTAGTGAGTGAGCTATATATAATTTCCATACATCTAAATATTTTGCAGTTTCATTATGATGCTACAGTCATTCTAAAGTTACAACCCGATTCTTTCCTAAGATTGCTGTCACTAGTCAACCAACATTAACAACTCAATCCCACTCCTTGATCAATCTTTTGTGAGATAAAAAGCTGCATGACCCTGTAATACCCTGAGATGTATGGACAAATGTAAGGCAGGAGTGCTGGTCACTTGGCTAAAGGGAATTATTAATCAATGTACAAGGGCCTTGGGTGGCAATGTTGTCTAAAATGAACATCTTTACCAATCACTGCCATCTCACTTCTCTCTGCCTGGGTTCAAGTCTTAGGCTTGGCCAATGTGAGAAAGCAGCCAGTAGCTTCCCATGGGCTGGTGGTTCTTACCAATCTTTTCTGCAGGTTCTTCCTCCACCAAATACATTGACTGCTATGTATATTCTATCTTGTGATGATAAATAGTGATACACCCAACACAGCAACATTAATCAGTGTAACACTCATAGAATGAGGCACATTAATGAACATTTCAGCTCACATAAAACAAGCAGCCTTGAACATAATGTCTCAATTCAGGACATACCAGTGGCAACTGACTGACTGGCAATCATAATATGCCTTCTCTAGCTTCCATCAAATGGCCTTGCTAAAGAGAGAACTGAATCTCAAGTTGCTGTACAGACAGTGGCACTCCCCAGTCATGAATTGCATGACCCAGACATGAATTTGTCACATTTGTTAGATTGGCCTGGGAAACTTTAAATGTTTAGACAATAATCCAGTGCAGAAACCCACAGGAAACTCCTGTGTATGTGTCTATACACATAGTCTTTTGTGCTAAACTAGCATCGGGAAAAGTTCATGCATTATGTTTCTTCTAGTTGACACTGTCCTCCTCTTGCCTATTCTCCTAATGACTGTAATGCGATTAGGTAATGTGTTGGCCAAAGAAAGTAAATATTTTTGGGCAACAAGTTTCTCCTGTAATACCTACTTGACACTGTCCTCCTCTTGCCTATTCTCCTAATGACTGTAATGCGATTAGGTAATGTGTTGGCCAAAGAAAGTAAATATTTTTGGGCAACAAGTTTCTCCTGTAATACCTACTTGACACTGTCCTCCTCTTGCCTATTCTCCTAATGACTGTAATGCGATTAGGTAATGTATTGGCCAAAGAAAGTAAATATTTTTGGGCAACAAGTTTCTCCTGTAATACCTACTTGACACTGTCCTCCTCTTGCCTATTCTCCTAATGACTGTAATGCGATTAGGTAATGTGTTGGCCAAAGAAAGTAAATATTTTTGGGCAACAAGTTTCTACTGTAATACCTACTTGACACTGTCCTCCTCTTGCCTATTCTCCTAATGACTGTAATGCGATTAGGTAATGTGTTGGCCAAAGAAAGTAAATATTTTTGGGCAACAAGTTTCTACTGTAATACCTACCTGATCACATTACAAATATCCTCTTCCAATATTCACTACAATGTCATCATAGCTTAAGATGTCATTCAAGTTTTTTTTGAAAATATTTATTTAAACTGGTTATACTGGTAGCCACCTAGCACATATAATGGGGGGGTCATCAAGAGTTGCTTCTCTTTGTTTATATTTTTATAAAGGCAAAAAGATGTTTTCAGTATTAACATAAGAGCTGGATTCAGCAAAAAAGTTTATCTTAATATGATGTAGTCTGGTAAACACAATCAGAGAAACAAAAGTTGGTACTAAATTTGCTTTTTAAGTAATGAAGTGCTTTTCAAAAAGTAGGAGTAACCTTACTGCATTTATAATTTGTACCATACTGTGTTACAAGATAAAAGAACTCGTCACTTTCTCCATCTTACTCGGATGATACATTTGTAAAGTTAGAAAATGAACAGCTTCATTCTAATACGGAAATATAAGTGTCTGTGCTTATCAATGATCAGTGTTGTTAAGACTAAGTATACTCAAGCGCAAATTGGTTTATTGCAATTAAAATGTCTTCTTTTTAATCCAATTAATCAGTTTAGTATTTTACTTAGGTTTCAGTAATTTTTCACAGACATTTAAAAAGGTTTCAAATGAAATAATGGAAATGAATTATACAGCACTTTATTAGACACTGTAATATTTCAATGTCAATGAAAGAAAATTAAATGGATGTTATACTCTGATGCAGACCTAACTTTTGAATAAACAAACTGTGGTGCTTTTGTGATTGCTTGATTGAACCCTTGATTCATAAAGGGTCCACAAATAATACCTGTTTTTCTTATAAAAAAAAACCTTTTGTCTACATGTTGCTTATTCCCTCACCCCACCCCAAGTTGTGGACTTCACCATCTAGCAAGATTGATAAGTGGGCCATGTAATCAACCCCAGGCACTGAAGCCCCCATCTAGCAGGGCTGATAAGTGGGCCATGTAATCAACCCCAGGCACTGGGAGCCAGATTTATGTATTAATGCCAACCCATTCATATACATTCTGTAGCACAAATCATACAAATTGAAATTAAATAATAATTTTTACTTAAGGATGACCCATAAAGGATGTCTGCAAAACATATTGGAATAAAAGCACCAAGTACATAGAAAATGCACAAAAACTTCGCCATTTCATTCATCATTTTATAATTTCAAGCCTGATTGTCACCAACAGGTTTTTCATTTTATTTATGTTTCAGACTAAACAAAAACTAAATATAAACAAGCAGAAAGAATGTTCTTTGTCCTTTTCTCATTTCTAGATTAGTCTGTTTCAGTAAAAACTGTCATCTGTGTCCAAAAATTTGCAAATATCTCATTTTAATTTTGAAACAAACTGAATAAATAAAAAGGAGAAACTCTTTATGTTCAGAGATTTAATTCCAACATGTACAAATTTATATATATTAAGAATGATGGTGAACTACATCACATATGTTGCTTGAAAACACTCACATATGCAAATATGATGACCATATTACAAAACAAAAATCCTGTTTGATTCAAATTGTAAACAAGTTGACAGTGTTTGGACTCCATGGCATCTATCAGATAAAAAATTATAAATTGATGAATGAAATTACAAAGTTTTGCACATTTTTTGTATCATTTGTGCTGTTTTTTTAAGTCAGTAAATGGGTACAAGCAGATGTGAATACTATAACCACCTCAAGACTTGTACAAATAACTTTGCAAGACCTTGTTAATAATAATAATAATTACTTTATTTAAATAAGATAACACAGCTGAAGAACTAATCTACCTTGAGGCCCTCGTACCAAGAAATGTATTTATTTTAATTGCATCTCTGAAGCCACTGGATATTTGGAAGAAGGAAAAAGAACTGGCATTACCAATCTCAACTGTAATAATATTCCAGGTTTCAGAGTATTGGAAATGTTTGAATCCATAATTTTTGAAGAGTGTACACTATATACTGTTTGGTGAAACTTCAAATAAAACTGATCTTAGTTTGAATACTTTATCCCTCTGAGTCAGATATTTGGTTAATCCTAGCAAGAAAATATGTCCTTGGATCACATTTTCATTTTATTTAGAAACTCTATAGTTCAGGCAAATATGTTCCAATCTGTGTCATTTATGTGCAAACATTTGGAAACATTACATTAACAACATGCATAGAGATACAATCAGTTGAATGTTGTCTTGTTTCATTACATTTTCTTTCTGTAGCAAAATGTTTTATTTCTTGCTTAATTGATCAATGTCAAATTTCTTATAGGGTTTTCAGAATATGTCCCAACAGCTATAATTTATGTATTTATTTGTCTTGTGCCTGCACCTAATAAATAAAAAAGTTTTTAAGGTATGTTGAGTTCTTTTTCTTTAGGAATAGTTTTATGAAATAAATATTGTGCAAAGTAGTGGGATATTAAAATGTGCCAACTTCCTTTTGCCATGGTTAAATGTGAAATGAGGTCAGTATAACAGTAACATTTCAGCAAACTATTAGTCTATGATGTTCTAGGAAACAAACTTACTGGTCAGTACTGAGCTTACTTCACTGCAGTAGTTTTTGCTCCCTATATTATTGTAACCAGGAAACCCCATGGACTTCAATTTTTTGCTTTGTTATTCAGTATTTTGTTTTGTTTATGTTATGATTTTAAATGTTTGGCTGGCTTTGTAGTGCCATCTATCGTTTTAGTTTGGGGTCACATAATTCCGCATGCACTTATAGACAGACCAACTATGGCTACAATAGTGGTGTGTTAGGAAGCGGCATAGAGTGAAGATGTCCCCTGCAGTGTAGCAGATTAACCACCCCGCCAGAGCAAGCACACCTGGTCATATTCCATTAGATAGGAGAGAGCCAGGAGGTTATGGACAAGGTTTTTCAATGACAAGCAGCCTGGCGCTACAAGACTTATCCAAGAAATGTAGAGGTCTTGCAACAATACAGTAAAACCTGTCTTGAAAGACCACCCTTTCTGCCAGAAAATTATGGTTTCTCATAACAGGTGGTCTCTCAAAACAGGTCACAGTGATATATAATCAATAAGTTTGTGCATTGAGAATATGGTCTCTCAAGACAGGTGGTCTCACAAAACAGTGGTCTTTCAAGACAGGTTTCACTGTATACGTTTTAGACTAAGGATAGCTCTTCTTTCATCATTTTGTACTGTCATCTCTCTCTATCGATCTTGAGCAGATAAAGTCACGACCAAAACAGCGACCCAGTCGGCGACCAAAAGAAGACACAGTCTGCAACCATGCGACCCAGTCGGCGACAAGAGGAAAACCATCGGCGACCCTGAAACAAGTCAGCAACAGAGTTGGCAACTCCTCGACCAGTCAGCAACACTGCAACACAGTCGGTGACTGTGACCAAGACAGCAACAAAGTTGGTGATTAGAGGAAGGCCAGTCAGCAACTCTGCGAGCAGTCAGTGACCCTGCAACTACAACAAGTCTGCAACCAAGTTGGTGACCGAGACTGAGACAAGTCAACAACCAAAGGAAGACCAGTTGTTGAACCTTTGACAAGTCTGTGACTCAGTTGGTGACTGTGACCAAGACAGTGACCATGACTGCATCCCCATCAACGACAAGAAGAAGACTCAATCTACGACCATGCAACCAGATGAAGACCAGTTGGCAACTTTGCAACAAGTCAGCATTAAAGAAGCCAGGAATAAGATGGTATCCCGCAAAGGCAAAAATCTGTCACTCTGGAGTGCCAGTCACCAGATTCGGTGGGGTATCACTCCTAATACAAGACCTATCATAAAACACCTGTGATATTGAGACTCTGGGCAGTGTATCCAAAGATGTGTTCCACTACATTATTTTACAAAGTCCCAATGGCATTACAGTGTAGTTTCTTAACTCTGGCACTACAGTTGCTCCCAAGATCATGTTACAAAGTTCCAATGGCATTACAGTGTAGTAGCTTAACATTGACACTACATTTGCACGCAAGTTCAATGTTATAAAATCTCAATGGTATTGCAATGTAGTAGCTTAACTATGTCACTACATTTTCTCCCAAGATTATGTTACAAAGTTCCATTGACATTACAGTGTAGTAGCTTATATATGACACTACATTTGCTTGCAAGATCATGTTACAGTCCCAATGGCATTACAATGTAGTAGCTAAACTATGACTACAATTTGCTCCCAAGATTATGTTACAAAGACCCAATGACATTACAGTGTAGTAGCTCAACTATGACACTACATCTGCACCCAAGAACATGTTGCCAAGTGTCAATGGCATTACAGTGTAGTAGCTTAACTATGACACTACAGTTGCTCCCTAAATTATGTTACAAAGTTCCAGTGGCACACTACATTGTGAATGCTTATAACTACAGTTGTTCCCAAGATTATGTTACAAAGTTCCAATGCCATTACTGTGTAGTAGCTTAACTATGACACTACAGTTGCTCCCAAGACCATGTTACAAAGTTCCAATGGCATTACATTGTAGTAACTTAACTATGATACTACAGATGCTCCCAAGACCATGTTACAAAGTTCCAATGGCATTACAGTGTACTATCTTAACTATGGCACCACATTTGCTCCAAAGATGATGTTACAAAGACCCAATGCCATTCCAGTGTAGTGGCTTAGCTGTGACACTACAGTTGTTCCCTAAATTATGTTACAAAGTTCCAGTGGTACACTGCAGAGTGAATGTTTATAACTACAGTTGCTTCCCTAATTATGTTACAAAGTTCCAATGACACCAGTGTGATAGTTTTTAACTACATGTGCTCCATAAATCATGATAAGAGTTCCAGTTTCATACTACAGTTTGATAACTTAATTATAGCATTACATTTGCTTCTTAGATTTATGTTACAAAAATCAAATGGTGTATTACATTGTAGTAACTTGACTATATCACAACATCTACTCTGAGATTATAAAGTTCCAATGGCATGCTGTAATGTAGTAACCTAACTATATCAGTTTAATTCTTCCCTAGATTATGTTACAAGGTTTCAGTGCCATATTATGGTGTACTACCTTCACTGTATGAGTACTGTTGCTACCGTATTATGTTACAAGATTTCAGTGCCATATTATGGTGTACTACCTTCACTGTATGAGTACTGTTGCTACCATATTATGTTACAAGGTTTCAGTGCGATATTATGGTGTACTACCTTCACTGTATCAGTACTGTTGCTACCGTATTATGTTACAAAGTTTCAGCAGCACACTACAATATAGTAACCTAACTATATCACTGCATTTGATTCCTAGATCAAGTTAACAAAGTTCCCGTAGCCTATTACAGTTGCTCCATAGCCTATGTTACAAAGTGCTAATAACATATTACAAAGTCCCAATGGCACACAACAATAAAGTAACTTTACTATGTCTCTACAGATGCTCCATAGATTATGTTATGTTTTAATGACATGCTAGAGTGTAGTAACCTAATTTTATCACTACAGTTGCTTCCTAGATTATATTACAAAGTCCCAATGTCACACTACAATATGGTAACCTAATTATGTCACTACAGTTGCTCCATAGATTATGTTACAAAGTTCCATTGACACACCCACAATGTAGATTCAAAGACTTGCTTCTTGTTGTTCATACCTCTCTGACACTACCTGTATCCTACTTGATGCAACAATAATAGAATACCATGTTTGTTGCAGGTGTCCATGGTGTTGCATTTTTTCTCACAATCCCAAAAAATATTTTTGCATGCTATGGTATTATTATTGTCCATGTAGTTTGTGAGAGGCATACTGTATATTAAGCATGGAGTTGAAATATTCTGCTTTCTCTGTTTCTTTCTAAACACATTCTGCTTGGATTATTTCATCAGTATTTTGAAATGGCTTGGAAATTTGAAAAAAAAACTGCTGAGCTTGAGTTTTATATTGCATTTCAACTTCATGCCAGTCATAGTGGCTATTCAGATGGAAGCTTCCTTGTGATTGGTTGACACCTGACAATATGTGATCCTGATATTTGAGAGTCCTGCATACATAATTTCTCATTAAGATCAAATAAAATTCCAGACAACTGGAAAATTTTATATGTTTCAGCTATTTTTAAGAAAGTTTGTAAATCAGGACCATATGATATGTTCTAGCTCTGTTTTCCTTAAATTTAGAGCAATTTGACCATTGTCCATTTTTCTCATATTTTAAATATATTGATATCTTCATGGTCCAGTCTGGTTTTTGAAAGGAATACTCTTTGGAATTTGGACTTCTTAATGTGACACATGCACACTGAATTGTTGTGTTTTGGGAAATATCACAGCAAAAATCAACTTGCTATAGTTAATTAGTACCTTTTGAACTCAAAGATCATAAATGTAGATATCCCTCATGGATACATCATGTGACCACATTTAATTAAGTAATGATCTACATATTTCTCTTGGAGAAACTGAAGCAAAAATGTACATGGATTATACTGTCTTTTTTACTTTGCTGACAAAAATGTTGATAAAATGTTTAGCAGTCTGATGTTACTAATGTCTATGATTTGTAGCTTACCAATGTCTATGATTTGTGAGCTTGCTGCAGTCTAATTTGTGAGCTTACTAATGTCTATGATTTGTGAGCTTACTAATGTCTATGGTTTGTGAGTTTACGAATATCTGATTTTTGAGCTTCCTAAACTCTATAATTTGTGAGCTTACTAATGTCTGGTTTGTGAGCTTACTAATGTCTGTAGTTTGTGAGCTTGCTAATGTCTATGATTTGTGAGCTTACTAATGTCTATGATTTGTGAGCTTGCTAAGGTCTATGATTTTTGAACTTCTAATGTCTATGATTTGTGAGCTTACTAATATCTGATTTTTGAGCTTCCTAAACTCTATAATTTGTGAGCTTACTAATGTCTGGTTTGTGAGCTTACTAATGTCTGTGATTTGTGAGCTTGCTAATGTCTATGATTTTTGAGCTTTCTAATGTCAATGATTTGTGAGCTTACTAATGTCTGTGATTTGTGAGCTTACTAATGTCTGTCATTTGTGAGCTTGCTAAGGTCTATGATTTGTGAGCTTGCTAAGGTATATGATTTGTGAGCTTGCTAAGGTCTATAGTTTGTGAGTTTACTAATGTATATATGACTTGTGAGCTTACTAATATACATGACTTTGAGCTTACTAATATACATGACTTTGAGCTTACTAATATACATGACTTGTAAGCTTACTAATATACATGACTTGTGAGTTTACTAAGATACACATCTTGTAAGCTTACTAATATACTCCACTTGTGAACTTACTGATATACATAACTTGTGAGCTTACTAATATTAATGACTTGTGAGCTTTCAAATATCTGTGATGTCAGCTTACTAATGTATGTGATAGTAACTTACTAATGTCTGATTTGCAAGCTTACTAATGTCTAATTTGTGAACTTACCAATATTTATGATTTTCAAGCTTACTGATGTCTATAATGTTTGAGCTTACTAATGTCTGTTACTTGTGAGCTTAATAATGTATATGACTTGTGAGGTTACTGATATCTATGATTTGTAGCTTAATTATATCTATGATTCATAGCTTATTTATGTTTAAAATTTGTAGCTTACTAATGTCTGATTTGTAGCTTACTAATATCTATGATTCATAGATTATTTATGTTTACAATTTGTAGCTTACTAATGTCTGATTTGTAGCTTACAAATGTCTATGATGTGTAGCTTAGTAATGTTTATATTTGTATCTTGCTACTGTCTAATTTCTGAGCTTAATGCTATAATTTGTAGCATACTAATGTCTATGATTTGTGTCTTACAGATGTCTATGATTTGTAGTTTACATATGTCTGTCATTTATAGCTACTGTCTATGATTTGTAGCTACTACTGTCTATGATGTGCTGATTATTACTGTCTGTGATTTGTAGCTTACTATTGTCTATGATGCATAGCTTACTAACATCTGATTTGGAGCTCACTGCTGTCTATGATCTGTAGCTTGCTAATCTTTTTGATTTGTAGCTTACTGATATCTAGGCTGTGTAGCTTACTAATGTCTGATTTAGAGCTGACTGCTGTCTATGATTTGTAGCTTACTAATGTCTATGATTTGTAGCTACTACTGTCTTTGATTTTTACTGTACTAATGTCTATGATTTGTAGCTTACTAATATTTGTGTTGTGTAGCTTACTAATGTCTGATTTAGAGCTGACTGTAGCTTACTAATGTATATGATTTGTAACTTACTAATATCCATGCTGTGTAGCTTACTAATGTCTATGATTTGTTAGCTTACTAATGTATATGATTTGTAGCTTACCAATCTTTGATTTGTAGCTTACTAATGTCTATGCTGTGTAGCTTACTAATGTCTATGATTTGTTAGCTTACCAATGTTTATGATTTGTAGCTTTCCAATGTCTATGCTGTGTAGCATTCTAATGTCTATGCTGTGTAGCTTACTAATGTCTATGATTTGTAGATTACTAATGTCTATGATTTGTAGCTTACTAATGTCTAATTTGTAGCTTTCTAATGTCTACTTCAGTGGTTCTTTTCGTGGATTTCCCGGTTTCTTTCTCTGGCAGCCATGTATAGCCTATTATGTGCTGAAAAATGGTGTTAAGCCCCACAACAACTACTAATGTCTATGCTGTGTAGCTTACTAATGTCTATGCTGTGTAGCTTACTAATGTCTATGCTGTCTAGCTTACTAATGTCTATGTTGTGTAGCTTACTAATGTCTGATTTGGAGCTCGCTGCCATCTATGGTTTGTAGCTTAGTAACATCTGATTTGTGAGCTTACTAATATCTATGATTTATAACTTACTAATATTTTTTATTTGTGGCTTACTATAATTTGTGTACCTTACTAATGTCTTATTTGTGTGCTTACTACTATGGTTTGTAGCTTACCAATATCTATAATTTGTAGGTTACTAATGTCTATGATTTGTAGCTTACTAATGTATGATTTCTTATTTACTAATTTCTGATTTGCCACATTGTTAAAACCAATTCTCATTTCCTATGGTCTTCAAAAAGTAAGCAAAACTTACTGACTAGCACATCTCTTAAAAAACAAAATTGAGAACTCACTAAATACTTAGGTATAACTTTAAATAGGAACATAACTTTCAAACAATATTTACAGAAAGGAATTAAAAGCATCTACTGGGACTGCAAAATGTGTTTCTTGTTTTCATTCCTGTCTCATACTAGGAAAGTATTGTATAACACTTGCATCATCCCATATAATTATTGTTGTACCAAAGACTTGTATTGATAGGCTTCCAAAAACACAAAATTATAAATTATAAACTATTGTACTCGCACTGTCAACATGCTTTAACAGCACAAGTGTGGACATCTACCAAAGACTTGTATTGATAGGCTTCCAAAAACACAAAATTATAAACTGTCACTTACACTGTCAACATGCTTTAACAGCACAAGTGTGGACATCTACCAAAGACTTGCATTGATAGGCTTCCAAAAACACAAAATTATAAACTGTCACTATTGTACTCACACTGTCAACATGCTTTAACAGCACAAGTGTGGACATGTACCAAAGAATTGTATTGATAGGCTTCCAAAAACACAACATTATAAACTGTCACTATTGTACTCACACTGTCAACATGCTTTAACAGTACAAGTGTGGACATGTACCAAAGACTTGTATTGATAGGCTTTCAAAAATACAAAATTATAAACTGTCACTATTGTACTCACACTGTCAACATGCTTTAACACCACAAGTGTGGACATGTACCAAAGAATTGTATTGATAGGCTTTCAAAAATACAAAATTATAAACTGTCACTATTGTACTCACACTGTCAACATGCTTTAACAGCACAAATGTGGACATCTACCAAAGACTAGTATTGATAGGCTTCCAAAAACACAAAATTATAAACTGTCACTATTGTACTCACACTGTCAACATGCTTTAAGAGCACAAGTTTGGAAGTAATAATTGAGAGATTATCTACCACATATGCTTTTTCATGTGGAAGTTTGCACTGGACTTGCTCCAAAACACTTATCAGACCAATTCATCTCCTGTGATTTTCCACCAAATTAGATTAGTTTGAAAGTGGGTGTGTATTTTGTACAGATCATGCCATACTTGTAAGTGATTATGGTCAAGGGCATGAAATACTATCCCACTACATGTACACTAGCAAATTTAAAACTTCTAAAACAAAAATGTCTGGTATATAAAATCTCTAAGTGATTCTGGTCCAGGACATGAAGTTCAATCCCACTACTTGTACACTAGCAAATTTAAAACTTCTAACAAAAAATATGTCTGGTATATTAAATTTGTGAGTGATTAATTTCAGTACTTTCATTCTTTTATGAAGGATAATCATATTCTTTTTTTTTCTGGAAACTTTTAACTGTTTTTTGTCTAACTGTTTTATGTCTGACTGTTTTATGTGTAATTGTTTTAACTGTAATTGTTTAATGTGTTTTGTAATAACATCTTAATATAGTTTAGTTTTTATTTCTGTATCTTGTAACACAAGTGTGCTTTATGTGTGAAATAGCTTATTGTTTCATGTTGCTTTTTTTCATCTTGTATTTGCCCTTTGTAACCTAAGTTACAAATATTGTCTCCTAGTTTTACATACATTATGTTCTTTTTTGTTTCAACTCATTTTATATGTTGGTTTGCTTGGAAATTTACATGTTTTGAAGCAACTTTAAAAAAAAAACTTATTTTGTATAATTGACATGAATTCCAATAAAAACTCAAAATACAATAAAATCTTACAAAGTTTTATTTATTATCTCCAGAATATATCTTTCTTCCCTATTTGAGGGTAGTCAAGCCACTTTGTCCCACACTGACTTGTAATGTAGTGGATTCATTGGCCAAATTAAGGGGATCCAGCCACTTTGTTCCACATGGACTTGTGATGAAGTGGATTTATTGCCCAAGTTAAGGGGATCCAGCCACTTTGTCCCACATTGACAAGTGATGAAGTGGATTTATTGCCCAAGTTAAGAGGCATCCAGCCACTTTGTTCCACATTGATTTGTGATGAAGTGGATTCATCTCCCGAATTAAGGGGCATTCAGCCACTTTGTTCCACATTGACTTTTGATGAAGTGGATTCATTGCCCGAATTAAGGGGCATCCAGCCACTTTTTTCCACATTGAATTATAATGAAATTGATTGATTGCCCTTGACCAGCAAAGCTCAGGAACAGAAATGAAAACTTAGCTGTTCACTAATCTGATATATCGTATATATTATTATCAATTTACTCCAACTTAAATGTTCAGAAACTTATGACAAGTGTATAATTTTACAAAAATCTTGAATTTTTTAAGATTTAATGATATAAATGTTTCATCGTACACATGGTTTTCTGAATATTGATGCTGCATATTCCTTTTTCTAGCTTGCCTTTACAAAGTAAAGAAGAACATATCTCATACCCCATCACTGTTAAATGTCAGTCCCTTTTTTTTCTATAATAATTTTGTACCCCAGCACTATCAAGCACATTCCTTCTTTAGTTTGACTACACAAAGTACAGAAGAATGTATCTTATGCCCCAGCACTGTTAAATGTCATTCCCTTTTTTTCTTTATTTTATACCCCAGCACTATCAAAGACCATTCCTTTAGTTTGTTTACACAAAGTACAGAAAAGTGTATCTTATGCCCCAGTATTGTCAAATGTCATTCCTTTTTTAGCTTACCTGTGCAAATTACAATAATTTATTTTGTACCCCAGCACTGTCAAATGTCATTCCTTTTTTTTCTAGCTTGCCTGTACAAAGTACAGAAAAACATATCTTGTACCCCAGTACTGTAAAGTGTCATTAACCCTGAGGTTAAATTCAGTCTAAAAGTTTTATTTTCTTGTGATTAACTCTAGGCATGATATCCTCATAGAACTTGGTTAGCATATTCTTTGTTATTCTGAACCAGCCAAGGGAAAAGCATGTTACAGTGAAGCAGCCAAGGAAAAAGCATGTTGCAGTGAACCAGTAAAGGGAAAAGCATGTTACAGTGAACCAGTCAAGGGAAAAGCATGTTTCAGTGAACCAGTCAAGGGAAAACAATGTTACAGTGAACCAATCAAGGGAAAAGCATGTTACAGTGAACCAGTCAAGGGAAAACATGTTACAGTGAACCAGCCATGGGAAAAGCATGTTACAGTGAACCAGTTAAGAGAAAAGCATGTTACATTGAAACAGCTAAGAAAAAAGCATGTTATGGCGAAGCAGTCAAAGGAAAAGCATGTTGCAGTGAACCAGTCAAGGGAAAAGCATGATTCAGTGAAATACTTTTATTAAACTAAAAACTGTTCTTAATAAGTTTAACTCACTGTGAAAATGTTTAAGTCTCCAGGCATTACTTTTGTTATAGGAATGATACCTTCATGTAACTTTCTCCAGATATTACTTAGATTCATTGCGTTCATTTACAACATTGACTCTTCCTTCAAATATTGGAAACTAGCCCGAAAGCAAAAGTATGTGACAAGAACTATTGCAAACTAGCCCATTAGGGAAACTATGTCACAATAACAATTGGAAACTAGCCAATAGGGAAACTATGTGATAATAACCATTGGAAACTAGCCCGGTAGGGTACTGACCTAGTAAGGAAACAAAATCACAATAACAATTCAACAGTAACCGCATAGGGAAACTATGTGACAATAACCATTGAAAACTAGCCCAGTAAAAACACTAAGTGACAAGAACCATTGGAAACTAGCCCAGTTGGGAATGCATTTCACGATAACCATTAAAAAATATCCCAGTAGGGAAACTATGTAACAATAGCCATTGGAAACTAGCCATGTCAGGAAAGGTAATAAGAATCAAGAAACTATGTGACAATAGCCATTGAAAATTTGCACAGATGGGAAAACTATGCGGCAATATCCATTTGAAAGTAGCCCAGTATGGGGAAACTGATAATAGCCATTGGAAACTAGCCCAGATGGGAAACTATGTGATAATAGCCATTGGAAACTAGCCAAGTAGGGAAACTATGTGATAATAGCCATTGGAAACAAGCCCAGATGGGAAACTATGTGATAATAGCCATTGGAAACTAGCCAAGATGGGAAACTATGTGATAATAGCCATTGAAAACTAACCCAGATGGGAAACTATGTGATAATAGCCATTGGAAACTAGCCAAGTACAGAAACTCTGTGACTATAGCTATTAGAAACTAGCCCAGTAGGAAAATAATGTCACAATAACTATTTTCTAAAAAACTTAAATTCTTTATTATATCCAGTTTAATGTATCTTCTATTAACTCATTAACCCCTAGCGCCATGTTTACGGGGCAGGAGGTGGAAGCCTAATTCTGAGCTCTGTAGCATTAAGGCTATGTTCAACAGAATAAAGTAGGTGGTATTATAGAAAGGTAGACGGATGTAGCTTTACGATGATATCAAATAATATGGATGTTCTAGTTGCACTACAAAATACAGAGGGAAAAATGTCACTTTTTGGATCAGTTTTTTCCAGCCGAAATTCTCTTGAGCTCGTGATCTGGTTTTGTGTCCGGATTTTAGACTTTTTGGATTCATATCAAAGACAGACCAATCTGAATTGCACACAGATATGTGAACCTTTGCAAAAATTAGGATAAGATGGACATTTAGAATGTAGAGTTGTCTCGACACGAAAATGATGGGTCCATTTAGCAAAAAAAAAAAAAAAAAAAAAGAAGTCCAGATTTTACTCTTTTGCTCATGCTTAGGCGAAAGAGCCAATAAAATCGTCGATTCCCTACTCGTATTTCAAGCAAAAATGACAAAAACCTCCATGGGTTAATGGGTTAATGCTACACTTTGTTTCCATCATAATGTATAAAATACTGAATGTAGAAAATTTTAAGCAATAAAACTTAATTTTACATAATTTGATTGACATGTTTAAAAAGTTTGATTGAAATATCTTGAACAGTTTGCTGTTTCAGAAACAAAAATATTTCCAATATGAACAGAAATAATGATAGCATTTTATCTCAATGTTACATATTTGGGGGATATAAAAAAAGAATTGTAGAAAACAAAAAAAGTATTACCTAAATTCCACATCCCAGAAAAGATATCAACTAGGAAACAGAATGCTTTAAGTTTTTTCATATATATGAAGCTTGTAGTTTTGCTCCTAAGATTAAATTGTTGTTGTAGGGTTTAATGTCATTTTTTGGCACAAGATAGGCTATACATGGCAGCCAATATAAATGGTGGAGGAAGAACCCAGGAAAACTCTGGAAAGAACAATCGGAACATGAGTAGTTAATGGCAAGCTTTCTCACATATTGGACATACCCAAGACTCAAATCCATTTGGACAGAGGTGAGATGGCAGTGATCCAAAATGGTGGGCGCTTTTGACCATGCCATCACTCGAGGCCACAATTGTGAATGTTGAATGAAGAACAGACCAGTGGACAAAATAAATGTTAAATATATTGAAACAGATGAAATGTGAGCAGCAAAATGTATATATTCTTCAATAGTCTATCACATAGATAACTTTAGAATTTTGCCCTTGAAACAAGTATGAGAGCTGAAATGGGGGTAAAATGGAGAATACATTACATATATTGAAAATGAATTGTGAAAAGGCACATCTGAAATACTAGTCTAATATCTATACAAATTTCATAAAAATATTTAAAATTATCTTGAGTTTTGACCTGTAAACAAAAGTAAGGGATGGATGGGTGGAAAGAAAATGAAAAATAAAACTCCAAAACTCCACAAATATTGCAAATTAAGAAGTGTGATTAGTACATGTGGACCACAGATTCAGTCTGTGTCTCAAGTTTCATCTGGAACACTATTCCAACAGGCGTTTCATCCGGAACACTATTCCGACAGGTGTTTCATCAGGAACACTAGTCCAATGTTTCATTTGGAAAACTAGTCTTACATGGTTCATCTAGAACACTGTTCCATTATGTGTTTTTTTTTCTGGAACACTAGTCCAATATGTTCTTTCTGGAACACTAGTCCATTATGTTTCATCAGAAACACTAGCCCATGTGTTTTATCTGGAATATTATTCTGTGTTTCATTTGGAACACTAGTCGAACATATGTTCATCTCTAGTCCATTGTGTGTTTAATCAAAAACACTAATCTGAAATTTATTTCATCTGGAACACTAGTCCTATATATGTTTCATCTGAAAATCTCATCCAACATGTGTTTTATCTAGAATACTAGTCAATATGTGTGTTATCTGGACATTTAGTCCAACACATTTCATTTGAAACATTAATCCATTCAGGTTATACAAAACTACATTTACTTTGCATGATGATTCTAAATTGCAGTCTGGTAAAGAGAGTTAATTGAAATCTCTCTTCAGTCAATTGGACTATCATTCATGAGGTACACAAGTCCTTGCTAGCATTCATGGGCTACTTAAGTCCTTGTTGGCATTCATGGGCAACACAAGTCCTTGCTTGAATTCATGGGTGGGCTACACCAGTTGCTAGCATATATGGGCTATACAAGTCCATGCTAGCATAGAGGGGCTAAACAAAGTCCTTGCTTGAATTCATGGGCTACACCAGTTGCTAGCATATATGGGCTATACAAGTCCATGCTAGCATTGAGGGGCTAAACAAAGTCCTTGCTTGCATTGAGGGGCTATACAAGTCCATGCTAACATTGAGGGGCTAAACAAAGTCCTTGCTTGAATTTATGTGCTACACCAGTTGCTAGCATATATGGGCTATACAAGTCCATGCTAGCATTGAGGGGCTAAACAAAGTCCTTGTTGGCATTCATGGGCAACACAAGTCCTTGCTTGAATTCATGGGCTACACCAGTTGGTAGCATCTATGGGCTATACAAGTCCCTCAGACTAAACAAAGTCCATGCTAGCATTGAGGGGCTAAACAAAGTCCTTGCTTGCATTGAGGGGCTATACAAGTCCATGCTAGCATTGAGGGGCTAAACAAAGTCCTTGCTTGCATTCATGGGCAACAAAGTCCTTGCTTGCATTCATGGGCTTATTATTCATCCTACTATTGATTCACATGTTATGTATATATAATTTAATTTTTTTGTTTTAAATTTTTTAATTTTTTAATTTTATTTTATTCCGTTACATATTATTGTTATAATAATTTTAAATTTGATTCATAAACTGCAAATCCTTTTCTCATTTTTATCTTGTTTTTCTAGGGAAATAAATTATTTGTTAAATTTTACAAAGCTTGTTGGCTTTCTCTTTTCTTGTTACTTTTTTATGAGCCTAGACTTGTAGCAAAACACACCCTGAATTAAGTTAACTGCATAATATTTAGC
Source organism: Potamilus streckersoni (assembly GCA_016746295.1). Taxonomy (NCBI): domain Eukaryota; kingdom Metazoa; phylum Mollusca; class Bivalvia; order Unionida; family Unionidae; genus Potamilus; species Potamilus streckersoni. The sequence goes on from JAEAOA010001457.1 coordinate 375,552, forward strand.
CCATACAAAACCACTCTTGTGGCCTAAGTGGTTAGAGCCTCTGTCTTGGATGCAGGAGGTTCTGAGTTTGAACCCTGGCTGAGTTATGCCAAAGATTCTAAAAATGGTATTAGTAGCCGCCTCTCTAGCAAAGCAAAAGAGGTTAATGTTAGGAATGGATGGCCTAGTGTAAGAATAATGTGACTGGGTGTGATTTCATGCTAGTATGCATGATTTCCCAGTGCTAGATATCTCTATAAACTGCCACACTGCAGACACTGTAACGATATGACTGGAAATTTTTAATGGTACATTAAAAATCCAAATTACACACAACTGTATAACAACTTTCACACACTGAATTTGGTTGTCTGCATTTTCATACATAAACTCTTCTCTCTGCCCTTGGAATAATAAATTGGGTACCAGTAACCTTAAGTATAATCTCCATTTATGGCCTTTAAGTTATGTAAATCCAACCTATGATAATTTTAAGGTATGTAAATGCAGCCTAATGATAATTTTAAGTTATGTAAATACAGCCTAATGATAATTTAAAGTTATGTAAATACAGCCTAATGATAATTTTAAGTTATGTAAATGCAGCTTAATGATAAATTTGTTATGTAAATACAGCCTAATGATAATTTTAAGTAATGTAAATACAGCCTAATGATAATTTTAAGTTATGTAAATACAGCCCAATCATAATTTTAAGTTATGCAAATGCAGCCTAATTTAAATTTTGTAAATGCAGCCTAATGATAATTTTAAGTTATGTAAATGCAGCCTACTGATAATTTTAAGTTATGTAAATACAGCCTAATGATAAATTTGTTATGTAAATGCAGCCTAATAATAATTTTAAGTTATGTAAATACAGCCTAATAATTTTAAGTTATGTAAATGCAGCCTAATTATAAATTTGTTATGTAAACACAGCCTAATGATAATTTTAAGTTATGTAAATGCAGCCCAATAATAATTTTGTTATGTAAATGTAGCCTATTGAAAATTTTAAGCTATGTAAATGCAGCCTAATGATAATTTTAGGTTATGTAAATGCAGTCTAATAATTTTAAGTTATGTAAATGCAGCCTAATGATAATTTTAAGTTATGTAAATGCAGCCTAATGATAATTTTAAGTTATGTAAATGCAGTCTAATAATTTTAAGCTATGTAAATGCAGCCTAATGACAATTTTAAGTTATGTAAATGCAGCCTAATGATAATTTTAAGTTATGTAAATGCAGTCTAATAATTTTAAGCTATGTAAATGCAGCCTAATGATAATTTTAAGTTATGTAAATGCAGCCTAATGATAATTTTAAGTTATGTAAATGCAGCCTAATGATAATTTTAAGTTATGTAAATGCAGCCTAATGATAATTTTAAGTTATGTAAATGCAGCCTACTGATAATTTTGTTTTATAAATACAACCAAATGATAATTTTAAGTTATGTAAATGCAGCCTAATGATAATTTTAAGTTATGTAAATGCAGCCTAATAATTTAAATTTTGTAAATGCAGCCTAATAATTTAAATTTTGTAAATGCAGCCTAATGACAATTTTAAGTTATGTAAATGCAGCCTAATGATAATTTTGTTATGTAAATGCAGCCTAATGACAATGTTAAGTTATGTAAATGCAGCCTAATGATAATTTTGTTATGTAAATGTAGCCTAATGATAATTTTAAGTTATGTAAATGCAGTCTAATAATTTTAAGTTATGTAAATGCGGCCTAATGATAATTTTAAGTTATGTAAATGCAACCTAATAATAATTTTAAGTTATGTAAATGAAGAATATTTTTAACTGGTATAAATGCAGCCCAATGATAATCAGTTCCCATTCTTTTATTTTGGGCAATGTTAGAGTGACTAATGGTTGCAAAATAAAAGAAGTAATCTGTGCACATTAGATGATCACAGTGACCTATTTATCTTCCAAAATACATCCAATTGATTTTAATTTATATCCATGCCAAAGTAACTGTTTCCTCTACAGTAAGTAATGTATATATATATAAGTAAGGTGTTGTAAGTAGAACTACAACACCTGTATGCATCCTGTGAACAATAAAATATCAAACAGTTGACAACACACAAGTTGTTTGAGCCAATGTTTATATGTAATCTCCAAACAGTTGTCAATTGCCATATTTGTATGATCCAATGACTATTTTTAATCAGCCAAACAGACCATTTCTGTCACCATGCCTTTCACATGATAGGGTTGAGAAATTGTATTGCACATTAACAATTGTCCTATTATGAAGGGAAGATCCACAGCTCAGGAGTAAGTGTTAATAATAAGATTGTGAAGTGACTGTACTATACAAGTACAAAGTACTTACAGATGTTAAACTTCCTGAATACTGGGGCACTCTTTGAATTGTCTCCTAATCATTCTAAAAAAATGACACTCCTATCAGGCAGGTGACCTACTATTGTGAGGCTGTTGACCTACTGTTACAAATTCTTTTATACACTGTCAACACATGACACACCAACAGGATTCCTTTTGGAAGATTCTACATGTGCACCATGGGGACAAACTGATTCAAGTATACATCTGGTACTTTAATACATTCATGTATGACAAGTGGAATCCTGTAATACATTAAAACAAGTGGTAACCTACTGATTCATATAAGTGCATCCTGTTTCCATTATTGGACAAAGTTTTGGTGATGCAACTAAAATAGTCTAATAAAAACATTATGAGATTAATGTAAAACTCAACAAAGATAATGACCTTGTGAAAAAATTATCAATCTGTGAGAACATCGGGAGCCCCCTTTTTTTATCAGCGGTATATGTGCCACCTGATGAACAATTATCAATTTGTGAGAACATAAACCCCTACCCAATTAGAGTTAGATTTCTGACCTGATAAAGAAAGATCAATCTCTGCTAAACAAAAGAAGCGAGAAGGTTAGTCTGTGACATGATCATCATTGATTAATCTGTCACAACATGATCCTCTTAATCTGTCACAACATGATCCTCTTAATCTGTCACAACATGATCCTCTTACTCATCTACTTGTAACCTGATGAATAATGATCAATTTGTTGAAACAACAGGAATACCCCATCAGAGGTACAACTGTGACCTGATGATCAATATCAATCTGTGAGAACAATATAAGCCCCTTCCCTGTCAGAAGTATATCCATGAATTTAAAACCACTGAAAATATTCCCTACAAACAAAAATTTGATAACCACGAAATAACTAAGTTAAACTATCCTCTTTACTGGAGATAAATAAAAACAAAGAAGTACATAGAAAACTAAGCATTGTTTTAATATTACTTTCATCATTATCATCTTGATGAGCTGATAAAATAATATGTCAATACAGAAATGATGATATATGATAGTCATGTGCAATCTGCAGCCTGCTTTTATCTAGTTACATCATTTAATTATCTTTATGACCTGGAGGAAGTTGCACAAGCCTAATATATGTGTTGAGAAATGCTTTCTGTCAGTCATGGGCTGACACTGCTATGTTCAAACAATACAAGTGAACTACTAAAAACTAAATGCAAGGAGACTGACCTCATGACCTGGTTAGCATTCTCTAACATTAGTTTGATTTCCTCTGATAATGATTTTAATACAGTGATCTATTTTTTGACCAACTAAAGGAGACAGAAGTTTAGTAACAGTTTTTAATGTAGCAGTCATTAGAGGAAAACATGTACATTCACCTAGAGAGCATTTTTACATCTGAATATATATTAGATGAAAAATATAACATGACACTGTACAATTCATACTCTCATTAACAATTTTCAACAAAACTGTGTTGCTATCGTGCTTGTAATTTGTATGCCCTAAAATTGTCAGAAATAAGTATCATAAAATATTTCTTTAAAACAATATAAATATCCATAGTAAGATATCAAAAATAACACTGACCAAGGCTATCTTGGTTGATACTGTGCTTGTAAATGAACATGAAATGACTTTTAATGGCTGTAATATGTACCAATATGCCCTATATTCACAATAACTAATACTATAAACTGTTTATAAACAACAATTTTACAAATCTAAACTATAGAGGTCTACATTTGTTTCTGATAAAAAAAAAGGAAATTAAGAATACTTTTTCATTACAGGCAAAATAAAAAAGACCTTTAGCTGTGTCTTAATTTTTCAAATTGTGTTGTTTTCCTTAATAATAGCTGTCCAGAATAACAAGTAATCCAATACATACAAGTCTGACATTAATGAATAAAAAGTAAAAGGTTGCACAAAGTGGATAAAAACTGACACAAGGACAATCTTTAACATCCCAAAAATATAGGTCCTGTATTTTGAAGCTCTAATTTAATACATTTTGAGTTTTGAGACACTAATTATGATTTACAAGCTTTATTTCATGCTTAATGAATTTTAAAACAATATTCATGATTACAAAGAATTTACATGCCTGCCTATTTCACCATATAGTTTTAACTGCTGTTGTAGTCTGACCACCTGACCATGCAAAGCTTTTACAGCTGGATTCAACAATACCTATTTATCTGACCAGTAAGCAGTTTTTAACCAGTCCAAACTGCACAGATCCAGCTCTGCCGTCACATAATGCATGTGCTGTCAGATCTGGGTCTGTGCAATTTATAAGGAGTAATAATAAGAACAATCATCATAGACCCTAATTTGCAGGCACCTTATGCTATGGCAGTTCTTTGTTACTTTCAGTTTGACTCAAACTTATGAGTACATACAGTACCACAGCATCACTTGAAGTCAATAACACAAGAGAACAATAGCTATCAGGATAAGTGTCTATATTTGACTTGAAATAATGAATACAAAAGTCCCTTAAAGGGAATGGCACTCTACTGTGTGAAAAGAATGAAGATGACTATTTATTCCTTTCATCTACTGCATGTTAAATGTATCTTTCATACTCAATAGTTTTATTATGATTTCCAAACTAGCTGTGTGGTGGACATATTTGATATTGGTCAGATAGGCACCAGTCTTCTAGTGGCAACCCCATGTTGATCTGACTTTCAATTTGGCACCATTTCCATTTTGGAAAAAGTATACATCCATGCAAGTCTTTTGGCAAAAACTTCATGTCATGATATCACCCTCTCTGGAAGAATTTTATGACTGTCATCATACTTGATGTATGACTGGCACCATTTTCATTTAGGACTGACTAGGTACCATGTGAAATGACACTGCTGGTGAAAACCATATGTTGATATAGCCATCTACTTGGAATGAGTAGAGACAACAATAGTAGCCACCATGGTATTTATACTGAGGGTAAATCATTTTCATTGTGGACAAAGTAACTCTCTTGATGAAAGCCCTACGTCAAACTTATTTTCTCCTTAAAAAGTATAGAAAAATCAAAGATTTTCAAGAAGGCTGCAGATGAACACCATTTTAATTTAGGATGAATAAAACATTATAACAACCCCTTTTTTAATGAAAAAATGCATTTCTTTTAGAGAAGTGATAACAAGATTTTCTAGCTAGACACTGGCAGCCTTATTGGATCCCATATTAGCACCATTTTCACCTAGGATCAACTAGACATCACGCGAAGCCTTTTGGTGAAAAAACAATGTCAATACAACTTTTTGTTATGGAGGATTTGCTAGAAGTAGCAAAAAGATGGCTGTCATTGGCAGTCATAGATGAGCACCACCATTTTTATTTCGAACCAACTAGACACCATGAGAATTTTTTTTTAGTGAAAATAAAATAATAGATCCATCTGTTGAGTCGCAAAAAGATTTTATGGATGCAGCTGTGGTAGTGATATTGGATGTCAGATCATTTTACTTTTGACCAACTAGACATCATAAGAATTCTTGCAGTGGAAATCCCATGTAGGAGGATTAAGTACTGATGAATTTTGTGGTGGCCATATTGGATGCCTGATCATTTTTATTTAGGACCAACTATCAAAAGAAGTGCTTTAGTGAAAAACCCAAGTTGATAACACTATCCATTCTGGATTAGTTGTGATAAGACTTTCAAGATTGCCACCATGGCGGCCATACTGGCTGTGTGAGCAGCGCCATGTCATCTAGAACTAACTAGACCATGGTATGAATCCTGGCAATCCTTCTCCATGTGCTTTAGGAGGAGCAGTAACAACAAACTTGTGCTAATGGACATAAGAGATATCCCTTAAGGTCATCTATGACAGTCAAAATACATTCTAGTATCTAGATTAAGGATTTGTTCCCATTAAGTTTAATGATTGGATTTCCTGGAAATGTAAATGTGACTTTGACATTATAATTTTTATCATTAACAGAAACTTCAAATGCCAAATTAACGGTTAGGTGAATTTAGTAACAAAACTTTTAGGTTTTCCACATTTCATTCAATTGTGCATTTTTTAAATTGTTAATGAGCTTGATTTCTTAAATCAAACAAAGCCACCAAGAGAACCATGTAAACTGAAAGGCAATGTAAAGTATGAAAGTAAACCCTTGTTTACAATGAATTCTATTTTTAGTAAATACAGTGAAATAACACTTGTGCAGAATATGTGTTTATCAATGCTGACTAAACGTAAGTATGTAAACCTACCTAGTGTTTTACTATTATGACCTGATTAGTTAACATGTCAATATACCTGAATTAAAAGTATCCCTGAAGTTAATGTTGTTTGTAAAATTAGTCTTTATGAAGGTTGACATAGGTGATCTTGATACTATGACAAAAAAGTATATTAAGTTAACTTGACCTAACAATAAATTAGACAAACCTACCAAGGTTACAGTATTTCAATATCTTAGACAAGTCTATCATGGTCCCATAAACCAAATTCTTCTAGAAACAAACCCCCGTTAAGCAACCACCTATCATAGGAAACCATTTTGTCACACCTCTGAGGTAGCTGCCTGATCCATGATTTCTCCCATACGAGTGGTGTAATAAGGATAAGGCCACATTCTGATTCTCTTGTTTTCTCTTATCACTTTTATGAAATCAGGTGTTCAAGGTGAGGCATATGCATTTAAGCTGTTTCCATCAATAAAGCATAGACTGCCCAGGCTTTGAGTCCTGAATTGGAGATATGAAGACTGGATTCTTTTGTTGATTTCCCATCCTATCCCTGTATCAACGATGTGGTTGTGGGATGGGGAGAAATTTGTCTTCTAGTGGCTTGCTTGACTTCTTCAATCCGGAGGTGAAACAGAAGGTTAGAAAATAAAGTCATTGCTCTTAGCTTGGCCTTATGGTGTTTTAATAGGCAGACAGATCACTTAGCTGTGTTTTGCCAATTATAAATTTGTAGCTGCTGTTATGACATTGGCCAAATTGTGTTGAGTATTCAGTACTCAGGCCATTCTTGAGACCGATTCCCATGCATGCCCTGAGGTATTTGAAGCCAGAGAAAATATGCTATGTTACATCTGTTGAAGGATAGCCATAGAAAAGAAAGTAAAATTACAAAACCATGACAACTACAAAACAAAACCATGAAAACTACAAAACAAAACCATGGCAACTATTTGGCATATTTGCTGAATGTCATCAAAGGCCATCCAGTCCATTCATATGTAGTATGGCTTTGACATCCCAGAAGTGGCAATATCACTGTCAGCTGCTGGGGTTTCTAGATGAAATACTGGTCTCTTCTCATGTCAGAGTGTTGAGAAATTGCAAAGTGACAGCTGTTGAAGCACATGGAACTTCTAGCTAAAAATAGTATCTGGGATTTGTAAGGCAGTAGTAGTTTGTATTTGTATTATGATTGGGTAACATATTTAAAGAAAAAATAATCCTAAATATATAAAAATATAAATTTGTTTTTCTTTAAATAAATCAGTATCTGATGACCTTTAGGAATTCTGGAAATCACTACAAGTTCTGGACATAAATCAAACAAGAGTCAAAATTTAAGAGCACATTGCACATATACATTTTGTAAGAATACAGGTAGATGTCAGCAGTCATGAACATTCTTTCAAGTTTAGTTCTCTACTCAGTATATGTAGACTTTTTAGAGAAGTTAAATGAAATAAACATGTATCAATGTCTTCCAATATCTGTGTTCCAAAAACAAAAATACATTCCTTTTTAAAATGCACATTTATTTTTATGCTAGGTCTAGTAAAAGTCATAAATGTTATGTATGTGCATTTACTTAAATAGAATTGCTGTTTTAAAACTGAATATTGATTTTGTATAACCTGAACCAATTTGATAATGATTATTGACTGCTCTGCACCTTAACTGTCATCAATAAACTACAGAAGTAACTTATCGATTACAATGGACTTTTGTAACAATGGTGGCAAGGCACTAAATCAGATGAAGAAAAGAGAAAGTCATGTATAATCATCACAATAGAGGGTTGTACGAATTTGTTTATCAACATATGTAACCTTCATTGTGACATCATAGCATGTGACATTCAATCCAGATTGTACTGGATCACACCTGTAGCTTGATCATGTCCAAAAATGTCCACATACTTTAGCATTGATTTTGCCATAGGTAGTTCTAGGTGCATGTAAATAATGACCTTCCAAAGGAATATGGATATATGAGGATTCAAATAAAGTGAATACCTATTAGGTATGTAGAATCAAATTCTAAGTAATGACAACGATTACTCAAAGGATCAAACGTGAATGCATACATGACCTGTACAATTTTTACTATATAATAAATCATGACTGACATGAATGACATGTCAGGTATGAAAAACCAAATGGTATGTCAGGTATGAAAAACCAGGATTATATTAACTGAATGACATGTCAGGTATGAAAAACCAGGATTACATTAACTGAATGGCATGTCAGGTATGAAAAACCAGGATAACATTAATTGAATGGCATGTCAGGTATGAAAAACCATGATTACATTAACTGAATGGCATGTCAGGTATGAAAAACCAGGATAACATTAATTGAATGGCATGTCAGGTATGAAAAACCAGGATTACATTAACTGAATGGCATGTCAGGAATGAAAAACCAGGATAACATTAATTGAATGGCATGTCAGGAATGAAAAACCAGGATAACATTAACTGAATGGCATGTCAGGTATGAAAAACCAGGATAACATTAACTGAATGGTATGTCAGGGATGAAAAACCAGAATTATATTAATTGAATGGCATGTAGCAAGAGAGTATTTGTCATTTGAATACAGGTATTTTAATTGAATTGCATGTAGCATGACAGTATTTGTCATTTGAATATGGGTACTTTAACTGAATCTCATGTAGCAGGGTAGTATTTACAATGTGAATCTAAATAATTTATGTAAAGTTAACTATATGGTATCTATGCATGTCAAAAAGGGATCAGCACATATACCAAAGTGAACAAATTTTGACTGGGATGTTGGCAACTTAGATATTTCTCATTTTCTGTTAAATGATAATTCTCCAATAGATTTGGTATAAACTATATTTAATAATCTGAAATGGGAAAAATATACCAGACATGCTGAGATGCAGTGGTACTTTGGACAGAACCATACTTTTATGTACATGTTTAGTTTCAATAAATAATAATGGTAACAGTTCCATTCTACAGCAACAAGAAATATTCTTTCCATAAATAACAGACATCATCTTTACTGTCAGTAGAGCGAAGAAAATAAAACGACCAGATCAAACTACTTCATTGCCTCTGCCAAACTTCACACATTAATGAAACTTCATCTTACACGACTTGGTCCTTCAGGTCATGTTGAGCCTCTACACAATAGTTCAGGTTTAACTAAAACCTCTACATAACTATTAGAAAGTATCTATCATTAATTTAGAGCAACAGTCCCTTAAACAGACTGACACTCTACTGAAGTCGGATCAGCAGCACTGTCATTTATGACCAACATCCCAATAAACCTCTTGCTTTTATGATCATTTTTCAGAATAGGTGATAATATTATCAAGACAGCCACTGTGGTGGCCATATTATATGTCTGAGCAGCATGATTTCATTTAGGGCAAATTAAAAGAAATCATTAAATATAAACCCATGAACATTCAAGAGTAGTGATAACAAGATGACTGCATGGTGGCCATATTGGACATTAGATGTCTTTTAGTTACAACTCCATTATGATATGACCATCCATTAGCAACAAGATTTTCAAAATGTCCAATGTGGTTGCCATAATGGATGTCCAAATTGTACCATTTAGGACCAATTAGACCATAAAATGAATCTATTTATAGTACCATTTAGGACTAATTAGACCATGAAATGAATCTATTTATAATACCATTTAGGACTAATTAGACCGTGAAATGAATCGATTTATAGTACCATTTAGGAATAATTAGACCATGAAATGAATCTTTTTATAGTACCATTTAGGACTAATTAGACCATGAAATGAATCTATTTATAGTACCATTTAGGACTAATCAGACCATGAAATGAAACTATTTATAGTACCATTTAAGACTAATTAGATCGTGAAATGAATCTATTTATAATACCATTTAGGACTAATTAGACCATGAAATGAATCTATTTATAGTACCATTTAGGACTAATTAGACCATGAAATGAATCTATTTATAGTACCATTTAGGACTAATTAGACCGTGAAATGAATCTATTTATAGTACCATTTAGGACTAATTAGACCATGAAATGAATCTATTTTGAAGTTTCATGGCAAGTATTTTAGGAAGAGTAGCAATTACAACCTTCTGCTTATTAAAGGATGAATGGACGACATAACATCTCACAAGGTCTTCTGGTCTATAACTAGTAGAACTAAAAACAGGTTCAGAGCAAGAAATTTATGACATAATTTACTCTAATAAAATAGATACAACTTTTGGCTTCTTTAACAATTCATAACAGCCTATTAAATTAGTATATTTAGAAAGTAGAACAAAATATAAAGTTCAAACAATACATGAACATATGCTATCAAAAGACCTTTTTGATAAAGATCTGACTAACAAGAATTTATAAATAGGTTAGCCCTAAGTTTTCGTTTTTATTATTTTTTATAAAAAAAAACTGTGCCCAAATGAATGCAATTAGATGCAATCTAAGTTACCCAGGAGTCATACCTCTGTTAAATGCTATCTGATATTGGGAATATGAAACTCTACCTAGGTCTTCTAAGTATACAGTCTTGTACAAAGTTTGGCTTTATTTCATGGAAATAAATCAAAAGTCAATAAGCATAAACAAAATTAGCAAAATGAGACATGACCAGATAAATGAAATAAAATGCTGTCTCTTCCTTACATCAGGCAGGGACATACAAACTGATTTCCACACACACAATGTACAAGTTAGACAATCAGATTTCAATACATTTGTCTTATTTGAACCCACTGAACTGCAGTGTTGGTTTCAAGCAGTCTCATGAATTTTATAAACTCAATGCAAATTATAATTCTACCATGCAAAAAAATCAAGTATTGGTGAAGATATAAATAATGATAAAGAAATAATTTGATATGAACGGCATGGTTTGGAGAGAAAATACACATCTATATCTGGTTTAACAGCATGTCAGCAGAATCTCAGCTATACAGTGCCAAATAAAAGTATAGTTCTAACATTAGATGGGGAAATACTGTGATAGACTTGAAATAAACCATTCCAAATTAACAATTCCTACCATTTCTCTTAACATATCCAGTACAAAGAGAAATATGTACAACCATTTTTATATACGAAGTCAGAGCCTTCTACATTAATTAAGAATGAATCATAACTTGCAAGATCTAATATTCCTTCTCATCAACCAGTATTATCCAGATATATTAAGATCTACAGCCACTCATACACTATCAAATACCTCACAAGCCAGTACAACAGGGTCAGTATCAACTCATATACTACAAGCACTTTCCAGCCTTTTTGTTTGAAAATTGTGGTCTTATTTGTTTAAACTTAAAAAAAACCCAATGTCTTACAATTCAAACTGTTCTATGTTTTTAAATGTCAATAAGTAAGCTCAATTTTACTGGCTTCCTAAACATAAATTGATCACAGACATTAACATATTACCGTGTAACATTTTTGCATGAACAATGTTTTCAATGTTTATTTGCATTAACATTCAGGTAGAAAGAGCTGTCTGAGAAAAAGATACAATGCATGTCAATAGGCATGAAACAATAATTAGTACCACTGAATGGCTGACAAATGAACTATTTTCAAAGAAATTTGCCTTTTCAAAAATGTCCCAAGTAAAACTACAATTTGTTAAGTTTATTTTGGGTAATGCATTCATTAACACATATATCCTACTAATGATGGCACTGCAGAATCAAGCCGTTTCCTCTTTAAAAGAATAACATTTAAGATGTGATGAATAAATATGTATAAATATATCCTGGACATGAAATAAACCCATACCCTAATTAAACACAAGTTCAAATAATGTTATTTCTAATTATTCCAATACTCAGAAGTTTCGTAACATAAAATATTTACAAAAAGTTATCTTTCTCATACATAAAGCTATACAAAACTGTGGCAAAAATGATGACCAATGATGGAAAATTCAATGACATTTTCCTGAGCTTCAAGTAATTCTTAATACAATAACATCATTTTTTAACAATATACCCTACACAAGCATATAATTTTTGCACAAAATTGGCACTTTTAAAATCCTTATTTTGATTGCCTTATAAGCTACATATTAACACACAGCTTAGAAATCATTGAGGGAGCCTAGGAGTTTATATTGATTTATTAATAATAGCATTACTATTGTAAGTCATTTGTGATTGGTTATTTACTATTGAAAGTCATTTGTGATTGGTTATTTACTATTGAAAGTCATTTGTGATTGGTTATTTACTATTGAAAATCATTTCTGATTTGTTATTTTGTAAACTAAATCACATTCTCAAGGTCTCCAGGCCTGAACAATGTTCACAATTAAGTACAGTTGTGCTGCTATCTATCCAGCCAATATGGTGGATATATTACATACCCATTTAATCGTGCATAGTGGATATATAGAGCAATAGATAGTACAGTACAGCATGACTTTACAATTGGTGGGCTGAAGAGAGTGTGGCAAGAATTAAGATGATGGAACTAGAGCTTCATGCTGACAATAGCTCTGTATGCTACATTTTTTATAGAACTGTATCCACCAATCACCCGACTTTAGATCATGTCAATAAAGTCATCATGGTTTATTGTTGATTACCTGCTGCAAAAATATACAATAGAATTTTACTGAGAGAGAGAGAATGAGAGAGCATAGTGAAGCATTAACTTAACTATATCACCACTCTCATAAATTAGGATATGCTTTTGTTTCCATAACCAAAAATGTAAGATAACATGAACAAAATGCCAACAATGCATCAATTTAATTAGAAAGATATATTGTATAAAACATGTCAATCTTATGTTATTATCCAAATAAATAGAAGCTTAAAGAAATTCCTCTCAAGTTTAATTAAATAATTCTTAGTATCATCTGTAACATATCAAACAACCTAATTGGAAAGAAAAGTTTCTTTTTTTCATACCTGTACCAAAGTGAAACAAACTGCACATCATGTACCAATACTTACTAAATGCACTCTCTTTCTGACGGAATTTGTGTACAATCTGATATTAACATAGAGCAGTCATTAAAACTTAAAGTATATTTCTAGCAGTTGCCACATAAAACAACACTTGTACAAGGAATATAAATATAATGTTGACATTCACTCAAATTAATTAACTGTTTTAAATATCTAGATTTTCTTTATTTTACACAGCAGTGGTTGTAATTTACAATTTAACTGTAGAATTAATCTGATTGCTTTTCCTTTGTAGCAATGATAAATTCATGCCAGTGAAGACTAACTGAAGTACACATCTCTTGTTAAGTCAGGGTATATATTAGTTTAGATGCAGACTTTTTTTTTCTAAACACACACTTTCAAATTATTTTTTATTGGTCAAATATATAATCAAAATAAAAAAAATTTTCCTTTGGAACCCATTTCTAAATTAATCAATGAATGTTTTAGTCTTTTATCAGTGGTTTTCATATACAAACTATCAGAATGTCAATCACTGATGTTTCAAAACCCTCACTGTGATCAATAATCACAGCACATGCACACCAAGTCATATATTACTAGGTACTTACCCCAATCCCACCCCACATAAGTCAATGTGAAATGAGGTGAATGATCTACTATGCTTCAATAGGCAGAAAAATGAAGAATCACATTAGCTGTACTGTAAGAGGGACTAGAACTAATCAAATGGTAATCCACATAGCCAATGTTGTTAATTTATTACTGAAACATGGAGACCATATTCATCAATGTCAATTACATACTAGCAAACTTTGTAAAAGCCCAAGGACATCCACATATTCATTATATATCAAATCTCTTGCGATCTATGTGCATTTCAGACTACACCAGACTACAAAATTATGACACTAAATGTATTAACTTGATTTTAGAAAATTAAGTTTTTGTTATAGCTTGTCGTGCAGTTTTATCACATCACTCTGACAAACCTGCAGAGCTTCAGATAAGCAATCTTGAAAAACCTGCAGAGCTCTAGGCAAACCTGCAAAGCTCTAGGTAAGCAAATCTCAAGTCAAAAATGCAGAGCTCAGAAATGAAAATCTCAGTCAAAGATGCAAAGCTCTATATAAACGAATCTCAGTCAAAACTGCAGAACTCAGACAAAAAAATCTCACCCAAAATTACAAAGCTCTAGATAAACCAATCTCAGTCAAAACTGCAGACCTCAGACAAAAACATCTCACCCAAACTTGCAAAGCTCTAGATAAACCAATCTCAGTCAAAACTGCAGACCTCAGACAAAAACATCTTACCCAAACTTGCAAAGCTCTAGATAAACCAATCTCAGTCAAAACTGCAGTCCTCAGACAAAAACATCTCACCCAAACCTGCAAAGCTCTAGATAAACCAATCTCAGTCAAAACTGCAGTCCTCAGACAAAAACATCTCACCCAAACTTGCAAAGCTCTAGACAAGCAGCACATTAGCATACTTTATGCAAAAATACTTTTTAATGTGTTCATAGAACACAAGTGTAGACCTAAGCAATCAGTCCAAAGCTATATGGATTGTTAATATAATCCATTAAAACTAAGACAAGTTCAGACTGTTCAATGTACATATGAAAGGAGAGTTATGATCAAAAAGCTTGTAACAAATTCTCAAAGGCACTGTAAATATCTTAATGGATTAGACCCACTCTTTATGCTACTAAATTCAACTAAAGGTAAAATACCATATAAAAACATTAAGTTGAAAACGAATACATGTGATTCTAAACCAGGTTAGTAACTACCCATGGTCCTAAACCAGTGAAATAACTGTGCAATTCTAAACCTGGGAATTAACTATTCATTAAAATTTTATATAGAGCACTAAACTTGCATTTTTTAATTCCACAACTGCTCCATTTTCCATTAACAACTGCTTACACTCCACTGGAACAACAACTCTGAGCCCCATTTTACATCAACAACTGGTTATAGTCCACTAGAGCACTGTATTTTTGCCCTATCCCCCCCCCGACAAATGAATTTTCCTATAACTAATTTTACAATGATATTGCAATACCAATGAATCTGTCTGTGTGTGGACACAATCTAAAAAAAAAATCCGGCTAAGTCAATTGTCAGGATTCAATTTCCATTTACAATTCATTCTATGCAAAATACAAAACTGGTACGAAAATAATGTAATGAAATTTTTAAACACTAATTACTTCTAAACCAGGAACTAAAATATGAATCCTATCTACAGCACTGACTTGCATTACTGACTTTCTCACTGGTACTCATTCTCAATGTCACTAACCAAAATTACAGAAATAAATGTAAATGGTGACTCTTGTCGATCATGCCACTCTTCAGTGGGGAAAAAAAATGATGCAGTTGACATGTGGTAGATGAAGTAAAATATGAATTAAAAATTAAACTCGGCAAAGACCCCTTTGAAATGCAAAGATCATATAATTAAAATTTTTTTTTAAAAATCAGGATTTGTTTTAAAAAACTGGGTATGGTTTGCATTAACCTGAACACTCATTTTTGATGAGATAACAAAATTATGTTTATATTCTTAGAATGAGTGGTAAAAATATCTTTTTTGCAAAGAGATGAAAATCAATGGGGCAGAAAGTATATTAACACAGTCCTCTCTACAATAATGGAGATACAAAAAGCAACTTATTAATGAATTCTTCAATTGATACCAAAATCTGACAGAATGTAACTGGTCTTGTTGCAGGTCAAGAGGCAGATGCAAAGCTCCTTAGAACATATACAATACAACAGTGAACAAGATGAAAACTCCTGTTGCAAATTCCCAACACCCATAAAAATATGCTGCCCTGATGAAAATCCATGTGCACTATGTACATCAATTAAGAATCTGACACACCCATTTCTAATACTTATAATTCTGGTAGGCCCCAACAGAGGCATGCTGGACAGTACAAGACAATTAAAGGTTACTCATACTGAGCTGACCTCACACCCCTCCCACTCATTGTCTGTGTCAGTGTCTGAAAGGTCTTCTTCTACTTCATTATCACTAGCATCAGTCAGCTGTTCTGAGCTGCCAGAATGGAATATTCCATCCCGATAATTGACTGGAGGCACTGGCTTATCTCTGTGTACAGCTCTCAAGTTGGTGGAGTTAGGGGTAGGATTGGGTGGCAGGCCACTGTTCATGTTTAATGTTGGGTAATCTCTTAAGCTCAATGAGGAAAATGAACTGGTTGTGCTCATGTCTTTTTTAACATTGGAAGCACTTAAATCTGATATACACTCATCTGTGAAGGATCGCTGCCTTAATCCCACATAAGGATATGTGAAATACAGCTTTACCTGAAAAGGGACAAAAAGGGGACAATAATTTAGTCATGCTGAAACTAAAATATCAAGTCAACTATCATAAATAAAGTGACTGCACATTTAAGTGTAAAGAAAAATGAAATCCCCCAAATATAGCATTAACAAAATCTAAACATGAGTTTTGGCATTTTTGGTCGACAAATATCTTCTTAACCCTTTCATCTCTAAGTAACTTTGTAGGCATAGAGTCCTCAACACTAAGTAACTTTGGAGTTGTGAAGCAAAATGACTTGTGGACTTTGAAACAACATAACTTTGCCAATGTTAAAGATATCTGGCTGGATTAGGTGTCAAAATCAAGGTTAAAAATTATATTTTATGGCTAAATCATTAAAATGTACATATCTATTGCAACTGTTAAAATGCAGGTACAAACAGGTAACACGACAGGTAAAATACAAGTAATTATTTTATTACCTCTTAGAAAACTTAGAAAGTTCTCAAAATGTGTTCAATTGACTTTAGAAGTACTAGTGAATAATCACAGTAATAACACAAGTCTTTCTTTCATGGTGTCCATAATATATAAAATTCTATAAAATGAACCAAAATGATCTCCAAGGTGAGATCTGTCCACACACCTATTATCTTCTCTGCCTCGTTTGATCGTCGCATTTAAGTTCGTTAAACGGACAATTTTTCCAAAAACTTCATCTGAATAGAATATTTTAAAATAATCCGAAGCTTTCCTGGAGCCATATAACTCTTGGGTGTGCCCAACTCTGTCAGTAAACTGAAACAAATCTCTTTGGTTTTCAGGCTTCGTCCAAAAAAAACCAGACGTGGAACGTACAATTCCTCTGGTTCAAAACTTTCAAAGTCATCTTCATCGTCATCACTGTCACCCACAAGTGCATTCCATTTTCTCTCCATATGTCTTCTCTCATTTTCATCCAAATTTACCAGGTCGAAATTATTTAAATCCTCCGAAAACTCTCCTCTAAATTTCCCTCAAACGCCGCCATTTTGGATACAAATTTCAGCATTCGGAAAACATGCTAAAAGTTCCTACTTTGTTCGTTATTTCTAGTTGTATACAAGCTAAATTCATGAGATCATCCAAACATAACATCTACATTACCAGATGGAAGTTATTAGAGGTACCCCGAAAGATATTTAGTCGGGTACTATAACGTTAAAAAAGACCACTGCCCCAGACCGAAAAGTCGGTCCATAGTGTTGACGGATGTCGGTCCCCTGGAACGGTTAAGCGGTCTCCCATGATGAAAGGGTTAATTAGCATGACCATCTGACATCTCTTAAAAACTTACTGGTTATCATTATCTCTCTGCTGGAATATAATTTTCATCCTTGTTATTGTAATTACAAAAATCCTCAAATATGTTCAACCTTCTTGTTTTACCCAAACTGTATTCTCCACAAATGCAGTACAAGCATCAAAATCTTAAGATATATAAGAATGTGTCCAGTTATGACATTAAAGATACAGGATTATCCAAAAGAAAAAAAATGAGACTTATAAACAACAGCATATATTAAATAGGGACCCTATAATTTCCCACAAACTCACAACAATGCTTCCCCTGCATGCTTTTTGAACAATAATTTGACTAAACACTTAGATATATACCTTGAAATTGGGATTATAGAGTTTATGTGATTTGTCTTTATTGGCTTTGTCAAGTTCGCTCTTGGTAAAAGTGAGAGTCAGAACCTCTTCCTCTTCTCTGGCATCATGTTGAGCACCAGACCCATTCTGCTGTGGCTTCACCACTTTGTCCTTTTCACTCACAAAGAATGTGTTGAACCAACACTGAAATATCCGTTCCTGAAGAAAAAAAGCAGTTTATCAGTAATGATGATTATATACTTAAGTATCTATTTCTCAAAACTAATTTTCATTAAGAAATATTAATTTGTAAATATGCAAAGCTCTATTACACTAATAAGAATAGACAATTGTATAAAATTATGCCAATATCTTATAAACTATATATTCTACATGCATACACAAAAATTCAAAATCATTTAACCACACAATGCATTAAACAGACAAAAAAAACATGACCCAATCCACACTTTAGTGTAGTGTCACGAAATTGAGTGTTCACCCAGCTTTTGTACTCACATACCAGAGTGTAGTGTCACAAAGCTAAGTGTTCACCCAGCTTTTGTACTCACATACCAGAGTGTAGTGTCACAAAATTTAACTCTCACACCTGAGTGTAGTGTAACAAAGTTAAGTGTTCACCCAGCTTTTATACTCCTAAACTAGAGGTATGGTGAGCACTAATGCTCATGTATACATTACAGATGTGATAATTTATTAATATATTATCAACAGATATTTTTGTGATGGTATACTGCATCAGTATCACATCTATTGCAAGTACATATCTAACTTGTATAGTGATGGAATAGGCCAGTACAAATCTGACTCATCTAGTGCTGGAATAGGCCATCTAATTGATCAGAAAGTATATATGTCAAACCCTGGCAAGGAAAATATGTAATCCCAGTGGACAAAAAGAATAATCTGAGAAGAAAAAGAGGAATCCACATAAAACATGATACAAATTCAAAGAGCATATGTAAAAATTGATTTTGTTTTACCCTTATTGCATTATTATTATTATTATTATTATTATTATTATTATTATTATTATTATTATTATTATTATAGCATCAATTACTGTTTCAAGTTTTCATATGTAGCACTTTTAGATTTAAAAAGTAACAGATTATCATGTTGCATTTCAAAACACTTTGTACCAGCTGAGACCATGAATGTTTTGCACACCAGTAGAGCACCAATACATATGGACAACATTCTTTTGCATACCAGGGCCCAGCAATGAATTGCCTGCTGCACTTAGACACAAAGACAGTGATTTCATTCAAGTGCACTCTTAAAACTCGCCTATTTCAACTCCAAGAACAGACTTAAAAACCTAATAATGTATCCTTACCTTAAATATTTACAGCATATTTTCTGTTTCTAATTTCATGGCATTTGTTTTTATATTTGTAATCATATCATTATGTGTTTTTAAGTGTTGTCAAATGCTGTAAAGCACTTCGAGCTTCTAAAGATTAGGCGCTATACAAAGTAGTCATTATTATTATTATTATGATTATTATTATTATTATTATTATTATTATTATTATTATTATTATTATTATTTTTACTAGATTACTGAGCCTGGATCTGAATTCAGTTTAATTGTTTACAATACTGAACAATCTCTCACTGCCAGCACTTGAATGGTAAAGAACAATATTCCTTTCATAAACTGATAAAGAAGAGGAAATTTATATTTTCCAGTTATTAGCTGGGAAATAAGCTGAAAAAAATCAACTGTCCACATGAAGTACATTGTCAGGTAGAATGCCAATTTGATACTTCAGACATTCTCCTTCTAGTTTATTGGCAGTCTTTCATGCAGCAAGGTGCATCAAAAGACAGAGACATCCTGTGATTTACACTGAGACATTTTTCAAAATATAGAATGCAACTAATTTATGAATTCCAGTTATCATTGATGCATAATCAGCTGAAAACTCAATACAGTTCAGGCAATGTATATCATGTTTATTCAAAACATTATCACACAAATAAAAAATGTTTTCTACAGTGAAATTTATTGTTAATTGTGGTAATGAAATGTCTGGCTTTGCCCTTTTCATTGTCAAAGTCTCTTTTAACAGACTGAGTACAAATTTTTGTCTTCATAATTACTACTGTCTGTGTCAATACTAAATGACCCAATTTTCATGGCTTCTGCAACTTTAAGTGAAGTATCTTCAGCAAAACTCCAAACAATATTAGATGATTTTACTCTTGCACATGCATGCATTCTGCAGTTTTGGAATCAGGAAACATCCATTTGATCAAAGGACCAAAGCCAATGTAGTCTTTTACTGCTAGGGGTAGTTCGTGTTCTATTAAGAACTTGGTAAATAACACCTCTGAAAGTCTGCATTTGTAACATCCTTTCCATACAGCCTGCAATGGGCGTGAATCTGCTCTAGAATGGAATGATGTGCTATGTAATTTATTTTTGTATTCATCTCTTAATTGAGTTTCTCATCTTTATTTAATCCACATGTGAAATTATTTGAAAAACATGTTTGCTCTAGCACATGCATTGACTTGAATAAATCTGACTTTCAGTCAGTCCCAAATGATTAAAAGTTTGAAAACCAGTCTGTTCTCTCCTAAGCCATATGGCTGCTATAAATAGAATCAAAAGTCAAAAGTTTAAAAGTAGACACCAGCATGTTTCCTGAAAATATGACAGCTTCTATAAATAGAACATAACTGTTAGGAAAGTGCATGCAAGTCTATGGACAAGTGTACTCTTTTATTGCAGTTATTGATTTTTATTTTTGAAGGGGGATATACCAAAATCGCATAATCCATATATGTTTATGTGCAAGGAGTAATTTACAGGAAAAAAAAATGTGTAATGATTATGCTAAAAGCGTAATGGTTGGCATGTATGCTAGAATAGGCCAGTACATATCTGACTGATCTACTGATGGAATAGACCAGTACATATCTGACTGATCTACTGATGGAATAGACCAGTACATATCTGACTGATCTACTGCTGGAATACGCCAATACATATCTGACTGATCTACTGCTGGAATAGGCCAGTACATATCAAACACATCTACTCTACTAATGGAATAGGCCAGTACATATCAAACACATCTACTCTACTAATGGAATAAACCAGTACATATCAAACACATCTACTCTACTAATGGAATAGGCCAGTACATATCTGATGGAACAGGCCAGTACATATCTGACTGATCTACTGCTGGAATAGGCCAGTACATATCTGACTGATCTACTGCTGGAATAGGCCAGTACATATCAAACACATTTACTCTACTAATGGAATAGGCCAGTACATATCTGATGGAACAGGCCAGTACATATCTGACTGATCTACTGCTGGAATAGGCCAGTACATATCAAACACATCTACTCTACTAATGGAATAGGCCAGTACATATCTGATGGAACAGGCCAATACATATCTGACTGATCTATTGCTGGAATAGGCCAGTACATATCAAACACATCTACTCTACTAATGGAATAGGCCAGTACATATCTGATGGAACAGGCCAGTACATATCTGACTGATCTACTGCTGGAATAGGCCAGTACATATCTGACTCATCTACTGTTGGGACAGGCCAGTACATATCAAACACATCTACTAATGGAATAGGCCAGTACATAACCAACTCATCTTCTGATGAAACAGGCCATTAAATGCTGGAAAAGGGCAGTATATATCCGTTTCATCTACTGCTGGAATAGGCCAGTCCATTGCTAGAATAGGACAAGTGTGACAATACATCAATGTACTTGATGGTGATGCATCGCAATATAAATATACTGAAGCTAAGGAAATCAAAGAGTTTTGCATCTCTTTAGTAAACATGTTATAGATTTCAGTATTGTGGTGGTGCTCTACAGTTTTGTATTTAACATAGGGTTAAAATTTTAAAGAAAAAGAGTTTCCCCGGGTTTCCTCACTAGTTATACTGGTTTTTTAAAAGAGACTTTGTATATCTTAGGTATTGTTCAAAGAACCTTTAATTCCCTTTATTTTGATGTATGATTGATGGGTGTAATACGAGTTGGACAGTATACAGCTTGGCCTTACTCCAGATGTGCACCTTTCAAAAAAGTGCTAGCTCTACTTGCTCATTTTCACTTCTCGAACTTGAGAGATAAATTGTAAAAAAAAAGAGCCGATAACTTTTTTTACATTTTATGTATTTGGTAATTCAGTCATTGCACTTTTAGAATCTGGTATTATCTAGTTTGGCAAAATTCATTTTCCATATTTTAATAGCTGCCAAGAATAGTGTACTTTAGACAAATTTTGGTTGATATTTGGAGCACAAGGGAGCAGTCATTTTAGTTCACAGTGTCCTAAGCTCATTTAAAATTTCCAAAAGTACAATATCCAAAGAAATTTCATGCACATTACATGAAAGTAGTATATAGGTATGCCAACATTCTCTCCACTGTGCATGTTTAAAATGCAAACAACTTCACCTTACTTACATCACTTACTCAAAAGTACATAATAACTGGTGAGCGCCACCTGTTTGCTTTTGCATCTCATTAGCTAACAGACTCATTCTCTACACATCATTAGCTAACAGACTCATTCTCTACACATCACAAGACATCCGACCAGACTCACTAACACAACATCAGAATCATTTTCATTTAGATGTAGTAAAATAAAACAAATGAATCATTCTAAACATGTAAATGTTTTATGATAAATTCAGATACGAAGATAATTATTTTATTTATGTCAATATGAAAAGGTAATGTCTGACCTCAAAATGCTGTTCTAAGACAAAAATGGCTGATTACATTTTAAACCCTGCAGTTGTATTTAAGGCTCCTATTTCAGTTTTAGGTATTATACAAAGGCACTGTACAGTAAATAATAAAACCACATGAAGAATTTGCAGAATGGTCATAATATTCAGGGAATACCAGTAATATTGCTATATAATATCAATGTCAACAAAGTGAAACAGGCATCATATGCATAGATAAAAAAGACATAGTTGGAGTCTGTACTGTGAGACATTGCATCATAACTCCTATACCAAAACATGTAGCATATCACTACCATATATCACATGTATTGTCTTGTCATATCACCCCATGAATAGTGTCATTACTCATATCATTACATGTATTGTCTTGTCATATCACCCCATGAATAGTGTCATTACTCATATCATTACATGTATTGTCTTGTCATATCACCCCATGAATAGTGTCATTACTCATATCATTACATGTATTGTCTTGTCATATCACCCCATGAATAGTGTCATTACTCATATATCACATGTATTGTCTTGTCATATCACCCCATGAATAGTGTCATTACTCATATATCACATGTATTGTCTTGTCATATCACCCCATGAATAGTGTCTTTACTCATATCATCACTCCTTTATCACATCATATATTGTAGTATTGTCGTATCACTTCAAAATGTAGCCATTATACATATTATCAAGCTGAAACAAAAGTGATCTTAGCCCCAATCTGAACTAAAACAATTTTGGTTAATCTTGTATTTATTTATTATAAATTTTAATCATTTCAGAATGTACTATCTGAAGTTAATCTTGTATCTATTTATTATAAATTTTAATCATTACAAAATGTACTATCTTAAGTTTTAATTGGTACTATGTAATCAATATTGTACTGGGATATTGTGAAACCAAAACGCTGTGTACCTACTCACCTAACTACATACCCATCCACTGCTATCATTTTGATTTTTTTATCATGTGGAAGCAAGTTTGGATCCCTACTTTTTACTTTAGAAAATACAAGTCTACAATTTTCTTAACATTAAAATATCAAAATTGATAACTAAGGATATTTTGCTTGTTTTATTCAATGTATAACTGGTATCATTTTTTATTTAGGAAGAAAAACTAGGTATCATAAAAAGTTTATAGGTTAAAACCCTGTGTTGATATAGCCATTGATTTGAAGAAGAGACAGCAATATTTTCAAGATATGATTTTTCATTCAGGAGATGCAGCACTCAGATTCAAGATAAATGTTGCAGTGGCCATTTTGGATCTATTCTGGTGAAAACTCCAATTCATAATGAATTTCTGTTCAATCACAATACAGTTATGATAAAAGATAAAATGGCTGCAGTAGTCACATGTAAGATTGGCACCATTTTTATTTAGGGCCAGTTGGTAGTCTTTTGGTGAAAAACTCATGTTGATAACAGCAACCATTCAAAAGTAGAAAAAAAAAAGATTTTCAAGATGTCTGCCATGGGAGCCATATTGGATGTCTACCACCATTTTCATTTAGGACCAACTAGACATAAAAAGCCTTTATGTGAAAGCCCATAATGATCCATCCATTCAGATGTAGTGATAGAGAGATTTTCAAGATGGCCACATCTCTGATCACCACCAATTTCATTTAAGGCCAACTAGAAACCATAATAAGTATTTTAGTGACACCCCCATATTGAAATCACCTTCCATTCAAAAGTAGTGATAACATGATTTTCAAAATGGCCATATTGTATGTACAAGCTGCACCATTTTAGGACCAGTCAGACCATGAGATTATTGTGTTTAAAGTCTGAAGATAATCCTCTAATTAGTTTTGGAGAAGTAGCAATAACAAACTGTTTTGCAAGATTTTTTCAATATTTATCACAATATCTAATTAATCATCAATGAAAATGTTGGTAAATACCTACTGGTGGCAAAAGTCTATAAGATATGGGTGGGTGTGTGATTTGGATTTTTAACATAGCATTAACAATTATTCAGTTATATCACTATGATGTCAGCAGGATTACAGTTTCTAGTGACGTCTAGTATTTGGGGCATCATGCCCCTGACATACAGTACCATGTCCCACTCTGTCCCATTATCTTGACACCAGGCCAACCAGTCCTAGCACTAACCTCATAATGCTGAGTGTCAAGTGAGGCAATTGCTAGTACCATTTTCAGTCTTTGGTATGACTTGGACTGGGGTTCAAACCTTCAACCACCCACATCCATGGTGGACACTCTAACCACGTAGTGCACCAGAGCAATAAAGTAAAAAAGATAAATATCAATGACATAAATCTTGTCAATTGATATACATATTTTAATTTTAGTTTTTAAGTTATTCTTATAATATAATCATTATGAAAGAGATATGCCTCTTTTTTCTAACATAAAAAAGTCAATCAAATGTCATAGAAATACCTACAAACAAGTCCATGTAAAACTGTTTACATGCTTACCTGTAGATAAGCTGGTATTATTTTGACAACTGTAATAGATAGTCCTATGGTATAAAGATAATTAAGAGATTATCTGTCTCAGACTAGGTTCCAATATGCTAACCCTCTCAACCCCTTGGCAGATGGAGCAGATATTTCTGTGCTTCAGATCTATGAATTAAATTGGATGCAGTGGCAAGCCACACCATCCAATCAAACTTAAGTTGTTTAAATCTGAACTGTTCCTACATGACTGAGACAAGGGGAGCACATAACTAGCTGATTCATGAATAACCTAATACACTAGTAATGGCCTCTCTCTGGTATGTAGTCATACTTTTGATGTCAAACTTACAAAGTATCCTTTTGAAGAAAATTGCCTCCACCATTTTCAGCCAATATGCAATGCACCACTGTTACATGTTATTGGTTAGTTGACATTACATACTAAGGGAGGCAACTCATGTAATCCAAAAAATGATGCAAGGACAAAGCATTAGCATATCAACTCAATCTGCCAAGGTGTACATGGGGTAACATATTGGAACCTTGACTAGAGAAAATGTGTTAGGGCCAACAAATAAATTTCCCAAATAACACATGGTCATGTTAAATTTCCAAAATCACAGAGTCATGGTAAATCTACAAAATCAGTCAAGGTAAATTTTCAAAATCACAAAGAGTCAAGGTAAATTTTTAAAAATCACAAAGAATCATGATAAATTTCCAAAATCACAGAGTCATGGTAAATTTCCAAAATCGCACATGGTCATGGTAAATTTCCAAAATCAGAAAGAATCAAGGTAAATTTCCCAAATCACAAAGAGTCATGGTAAATTTCCCTAATCACAAAGAGTCATGGTAAATTTCCCTAATCACAAAGAGTCATGGTAAATTTTCAAAACAGAAGGTATCAAGGTAAATTTCTAAAATCATGAAGAGTCAAGGTAAATTTCCAAAACCACAATGAGTCATGGTAAATTTCTAAAATCAGAGTCAAGGTAAATGTCCAAAATAAGAAAGACTAATGGTAAATTTCTAAAATCATGAAGAGTCAAGGTAAATTTCCAAAACCACAATGAGTCATGGTAAATTTCCGAAATCAGAGTCAAGGTAAATTTCCAAAATCAGAGTCAAGGTAAATTTCCAAAATCAGAAAGAGTCATGGTAAATTTCCAAACTCACAAAGATCATGGTAAACTTCCAAAATCACAAAGAGTCATGGTATATTTCTAAAATCACAAAGAGTCATGGTAAATTTCTAAAATCACAGAGTCAAGATAAATTCCCAAAATCACAAAGAATCATGATAAATTTCCAAAATCACAAAGAGTCATGGTAAACTTCCAAAATCACAAAGAGTCATGGTAAATTTCCAAAATCACAAAGAGTCATGGTAAATTTCCAAAATCAGAAAGAGTCATGTTAAACTTCCAAAATCACAAAGAGTCATGGTAAACTTCCAAAATCAGAAAGAGTCATGTTAAACTTCCAAAATCACAAAGAGTCATGGTAAATTTCCAAAATCACAAAGAGTCATGGTAAATTTCCAAAATCAGAAAGAGTCGTGGTAAATTTCCAAAATCAGAAAGAGTCATGGTAAATTTCCAAAATCAGAAAGAGTCATGGTAAATTTCCAAAATCAGAAAGAGTCGTGGTAAATTTCCAAAATCACAATTTTACATTATGTGTTTATGTGTCTGACTAAACTGCAGATTGTTCTTCAAAATTTGCAGTGACACATTTCAAAAGAAACTTTAATGTTTAAATAAAATGCAAAATATTTTTGTCCTCGTTCTTCCTTTTTGTTTTTTTTCTAAATCTGGATGTAGTGTTCTGATACCATGCAGCTGCAATGTACTAATTATCTGTATTAGTAAAACCAATGTATTGTAGTACTCAATTATTACCATGTGATACTTAGAAAAAAGTACATGGTTACAATTAAAATCACTATCTTGAGGAATTCTCCAGTACAAGCACACTGACAGTTTATAAGTGTTATTCTAGCTCTGAAACTTTAGCTTGTTAGAGTTTGCTTATCTCATTAGTAACATGTCTTGAGATTGTACTTCACTACTGACCTCTGTAGCATCAAGGTCAATTAAGATACACCATAGTGGGAAAGGAGAAAGGTACAGATCTACAATGATACCACATAATCAGGACATTCTATTCAAATTACAGATCTACAATGATACCACATAATCAGGACATTCTATTCAAATTACAGATCTATAATAATACCACATAATCAGGACATTCTATTCAAATTACAGATCTACAATGATACCACATAATCAGAACATTCTATTCAAATGACAGATCTACAATGATACCACATAATTAGGACTTTCTATTCAAATGACAGATCTACAATGATACCACATAATCAAGACTTTCTATTCAAATTACAGATCTACAGTGATACCACATAATCAGGACTTTCTATTCAAATTACAGATCTACAGTGATACTACATAATCAGGACATTCTATTCAAATTACAGATCTACCATGATACCACATAATCAGGACATTCTATTCAAATTACAGATCTATAATGATACCACATAATCAGGACATTCTATTCAAATTACAGATCTACAATAATACCACATAATCAGGACTTTCTATTCAAATTACAGATCTACAATGATACCACATAATCAGGACTTTCTATTCAAATTACAGATCTACAATGATACCACATAATCAGGACATTCTATTCAAATTGCAGATCTATAATGATACCACCTAATCAGGACATTCTATTCAAATTACAGATCTACCATGATACCATATAATCAGGACACAAAATTCACCAGTTGTTGGTACAAGATTTGTGTCCTCATTTCAGACTTCTTGGCCTGATATCTACGGCAGATACATCTGAACTGCACATGGAAAGGTGAACTTTTGCAAAAGCTATGATCAGTTTGAGATTTGGAGCAAAAAGAGGCAGGACATGGAAATGATTGGTTCAATAAGCAAAAAAAAAAAAAGAAATAAAAAGCTCCAGCTTTTACCCTTCTGTACATGCTTGAGTGAAACAGTCAATAAAAATTGTTTTTCACAAAACTAGGCATACAGCAAAACGAAAATCTCTTGGAAGCAGAAGTATCTGGATGCATTCAGGAGTAACCCCCAAAAATGCATTTCATACTTCCATTTCTGACAAAAATTACAAAACTCTCCAGGGGTTTTAATGTATGTAAGACAGCATGGCAAAAAAACCCTGCAGTCATGGACTAATTGCAAAAACCGACCCTAAGCTAGTAAAATATGAAACAGGTTACAGTGACCATTTTTTATATGGTTGTAGTACTATGAGAGAGAAATACAATAATCAAGTTTAATTATTACAGTATGAATAAAAGCAACAAACTAAAGTCAGTGAAATGTGAAGTTTGGGTCAAAATGGCCTACTTTTTAGATGAGGGTGTACTAATCAAGATACACACTCATGCCAAGTTTCATTATTCCTGGTATAACAGTATATACAGTAATTAAAACACACATTATTGTGGTTATCACTCAATGCAAAAGATGAACGTAAGCAAGTAACATGTGAAATGTAAACCACATGACCATCTTTGATTAAGCTTGTGGTATTATTAAACCCATATGAAAATAAATTCATGACTTCATGAACAATCATGAACTGTTTGTGAATGTTCATGAAAGTTCTTGAAATGTTCATGATTAGTTCATCATTTGCATTCATGAACAAATATTCATTGCATTCATGAACAAATATTCATTGCATTCATGAACAAATATTCATTGCATTCATGAACAAATATTCATTGCATTCATGAACAAATATTCATTGCATTCATGAACAAATATTCATTGCATTCATGAACAAATATTCATTGCATTCATGAACAAATATTCATGAAAGTTTATCACTCAAGTTCATGAACACTTCAAGAATTTTGAAAAATCATGTACCCAAGTTCATGAACACTTCAAGAATTTTGATAAATTATGTACCTGAGTTCATGAACACAATGATGAACTTTTATGAATTATTATGATATTTTTGAAGTTTCTGAAATGTCATGAATTTGCTTCATGAACAGTTCAAGTACTTTGATGCACCACCAAGATATTTATTAAAAATGTATATGAAATTTCTATATCATTATATTCATAACATGTTTATGAAAATTTAAAATACATACTTCTCACAATATTAGTCAAATATAAAAAAGGTGAATATTTTTTAAAATGATATACTGTATAAATGTTCAGAGATCTTTTATTCAAGAATTGTGTACTTAACTCGAGTAATTCTATATTAATATGGGAAAATATTTTCTGGCCAGTATGAACAAAATGTACTTACTATAAAAGCTTCCATAGACTTCGTTCTAATGTTATTGTCCATTACTACTGTCATAAATTGCATATTTTATTGACTTTGTAACTGGTTGCCAAGTTGCCATTAAAACTAAAATATGTAAACAAAGATTATCCTGATTGGATGACTGTGAAAGAAGACATGATATGATTGGTTAATTTCAGCAGCTGATCTGCCTGTTACCACCACAAACAAAAAAGCGCAAAAAGGGTTTTGCAACAAGTAACAATCTTGAACAAAAATCGTGGACTCCTGTGAAATGGACAGATGAGAATATTTTCAATATTTCTTTAAGTATGTAGAAATGTATAGAAGCAATTATGAAGAATATGAAGGAATTACCATTAGGAAGGAAGTCAGCAAGACTGTGTAACTAATGTAAAGTCAGCCCAAAGTCCGCAAGACTGTATAACTAATGTACACATAGGTAAAAAGTCAGCAAGACTGTATAACTAATGTACAGAGGTAAAAAGTCAGCCCAAAGTAAGCAAGACTGTATAACTAATGTACACATAAGTAAAAAGTCAGCCCAAAGTCAGCAAGACTGTATAACTAATGTACACATAAGTAAAAAGTCAGCCCAAAGTCCGCAAGACTGTATAACTAATGTACACATAGGTAAAAAGTCCGCAAGACTGTATAACTAATGTACGCATAGGTAAAAAGTCAGCCCAAAGTAAGCAAGACTGTATAACTAATGTACACATAAGTAAAAAGTCAGCCCAAAGTCAGCAATACTGTATAACTAATGTACACATAGGTAAAAAGTCAGCCCAAAGTAAGCAAGACTGTATAACTAATGTACACATAAGTAAAAAGTCAGCCCAAAGTCAGCAAGGCTGTTTAACTAATGTACACATAGGTAAAAAGTCAGCCCAAAGTCAAACCCTGCAACCCTACTGAGGGTAGATGAAAAGAAACTCATTCCAACTGCTGCCAAGGACTAATCAAGAAAGAATGGTTGAAATGCAGTGAGAGTTTACACATGTATATACTTTTATCTGTATGGATCCCAACACTGATGCTGCAGATGCTGAAGCCAGGTGTAATGTACAATAGCTTACCTTTAGTTCATTGGTGAGCTACAAATCACACAAAACAGCTCAACCAGTCTGACTGCAAATTAATTTATAAAAACACAATAATTTCAATCAAGCTGATTTTAACTTTAATGAGAAATAAAAGACTCTATTTCCTACCTTTTTCATTCGGTGATGTTGCTTGTTGAAGAACTGTATAAGAATATCACCACACACCATGACATTATTCTCTAGTTCCATTACCACATCCTTATCCCCTTTCTTTGTCTCGTATATAGGGGAGCTGTACAGCTTTACTTTGGACTGGTATATCTCAAAACATGGACCTGCATAAGACACCAAATGAAATGCTTTGTGTCAGTGATAATATAAAAATGGCTTCTGCATAAATGGCAGCATGGCAAGACAAGCAAAAGCATAGTTCTGTATGAAAGTGGCATTGCACTAGCATGTTACTATACATCAGCACAATATAGTGACTATTAAAAACATATATAGCAAATTGTTTTAAAACAATGACCTACTTGTGAATCATCCACAAATAAAGTAAAACAAAAGACAATAATGCCTGAGAAACTCAGCTGCATGCATTGACAAGTTTGATGTAATTGTCATGCCTACAAATTAATGCTAAATCCAACACAGACTGAGCTAAATGTAATGGCTACAAATAATGCTAAATCCAACACAGACTGAGCTAAATGTAATGGCTACAAATAATGCTAAATCCAACACAGACTGAGCTAAATGTAATGGCTACAAATAATGCTAAATCCAACACAGACTGAGCTAAATGTAATGGCTACAAATAATGCTAAATCCAACACAGACTGAGCTAAATGTAATGGCTACAAATTAATGCTAAATCCAACACAAATATAGCTAAATTTAATGCCTACAAATAACACTAAATCCAATGTAGACTGTGAGGTAAATGTACTGCCTACAATTAATGCTAAATACAATGCAAACTTTGAGGCAAATGTAATGCCTGCAATTAATGCTAAATCCAACACAAACTGAGCTAAATATAATGGCTACAAATAATGCTAAATCAATGGCTACAAATAATGCTAAATCCAATGCACTTTGAGGTAAATGTAATGGCTACAATTAATGCTAAATACAATATAGACTGTGAGGTAAATGTTCTGTCTACAATTAATGCTAAATCCAATGCAGACTTTGAGGTAAATGTAATGGCTACAATTAATGCTAAATCCAACACAGACTGAGCAAAATGTAATGGCTACAAATAATGCTAAATCCAATGCTGATTTTGAGGTAAATGTAATGGCTACAATTAATGCTAAATACAATGTAGACTGTGAGGTAAATGTTCTGTCTACAATTAATGCTAAATCCAATGCTGACTTTGAGGTAAATGTAATGGCTACAATTAATGCTAAATACAATGCAAACTTTGAGGTAAATGTAATGCCTACAATTAATGCTAAATCCAATGCAGACTTTGAGGTAAATGTAATGACTTCAATTAGTGCTAAATCCAATGCAGACTTTGAGGTAAATGTAATGCCTACAATTAATGCTAAATCCAATGCAGACTTTGAGGTAAATGTAATGACTTCAATTAATGCTAAATCCAATGCAGACTTTGAGGTAATGTAATGCCTACAATTAATGCTAAATCCAATGCACACTTTGAGGTAAATGTAATGGCTACAATTAATGCTAAATACAATGTAGACTGTGAGGTAAATGTTCTGTCTACAATTAATGCTAAATTCAATGCAGACTGTGAGGTAAATGTAATGGCTACAAATAATGCTAAATCCAATGCAGACTTTGAGGTAAATGTTCTGTCTACAATTAATGCTAAATTCAATGCAGACTTTGAGGTAGATGTAATGCCTACAATTAATGCTAAATCCAATGCAGACTTTGAGGTGATTCTGCCTACAGAGAAATGCTTCTCCATGGGATTGATGCTTAGATACAGTAGTTATGTAAACAGTGCATTGATATAAAACAACAGTTCCTCCATGGGACTGATGCCCTACTAACTGAAAAGAATTTCCAGGAATTAAGAAAAGATCATATTTTCCTAAAAGCCTTTTCGTGCTGATGACCCATGTTGATATGACCATTCATTCAAGACTAACATGACATCCTAAAAGTCTTTTAGTGCTGATGACCCATGTTGATATGACCATTCATTCAGGACTAACATGACATCCTAAAAGTCTTTTAGTGCTAATGAACCCATGCTGATATGACCATTCATTCAGGACTAAAAGTCTTTTAGTGCTGATGACCCATGTTGATATGACCATTCATTCAGGAGAAATGGTGAAAACAAGATTTTCAATAGAGCCACTGTGGTGGAATTATTTCACATCTTAAGTGCCATCGTTTTCATTTATACCAACAAGACCCTGGTATAAATGTGCATATAAAGTTTTATGGCAATCATCCAAGTAGTTTAGAAGGAGTTGCTATAACAAACCAATGCTAATGGATGGATAGATGGCAGATCATAAACAACTGATCATCTCATAAGGGCAAAAATGTCTATTATGTTGACTATTCTGTAAAATGTCTATTATGTTGACTATTCTGTAAAATGTCTATTATGTTGGCTATTCTGTAAAATGTCTATTATGTTGACTATTCTGCAAAATGTCTATTATGCTGACTATTCTGTAAAATGTATATTATGTTGACTATTCTGTAAAATGTCTATTATGTTGACTATTTGGTAAAATGTCTATTATGTTGACTATTTTGTAAAATGTCAATTATGTTGACTATTTTGTAAAATGTCTATTATGCTGACTATTCTGTAAAATGTCTATTATGTTGACTATTCTGCACAATATCTATTATGTTGACTATTCTGCAAAATGTCTATTATGCTGACTATTCTGCAAAATGTCTATTATGTTGACTATTTGGTAAAATGTCTATTATGCTGACTATTCTGTAAAATGTCTATTATGTTGACTATTCTGTAAAATGTCTATTATGTTGACTATTCTGCAAAATGTCTATTATGCTGACTATTCTGCAAAATATCTATTATGTTGACTATTCTGCAAAATGTCTATTATGTTGACTATTCTGCAAAATGTCTATTATGTTGACTATTTGGTAAAATATCTATTATGCTGCTTATCAGAAGGAATCAACATTATATAAATAACTGATAACTTGAACAAAGATCATGATATCAAGAACAAATTGTGGGACACAATCCAATAGTCAATATATGGCAGAACAAACTCCAATGGTCCTGACATCAACAGCAAGACACACTCCAATGGTCCTGATACCTACAACAAATGGCAGGTGACACCCTAATAGTCACATTATTAAAAACAAATGGTAGGACATACTGAATGATCACATTATCAACAAGATCCAAAGGTCATGTCATGTTATCAAGAAAATGGTACAACAAACTCCACTGGTCATCAAGAATAAATGTTAGGATACACTCCACTGGTAAAATTATACATAAATCAAAATCCATCGGTCATGATATCAATAAAAAAATGGAAAACACTTCACTGGTCATGATATCAATAAAAAAATAGAAAGACACTTCACTGGTCATGATATCAATAAAAAATGGAAAATACTTCACTGGTCATGATATCAATAAAAAAAATGGAAAAACACTCCACTGGTCATGATATCAATAAAAAAATGGAAAACACTTCAATGGTCATTATATCAAAAACAAAATGGAAAGACACTCCACTGGTCATGATATCAATAACAAAATGGAAAGACACTCCACTGGTCATGATATCAATGACAAAATGGAAAGACACTCCACTGGTCATGATATCAATAACAAAATGGAATGACACTCCATTGGACATGATATCAATAAAAAAAATGGAAAGACACTCCACTGGTCATAATATCAATAACAAAATGGAATGACACTCCATTGGTCATGATATCAATAAAAAAAAAATGGAAAGACACTCCACTGGTCATGATATTAATAAAATAATGGAAAGACTCCACTGGTCATGATATCAATAACAAAATGGAAAACACTTCACTGGCCATGATATCAATAACAAAATGGAAAGACACTCCACTGGTCATGATATCAATAACAAAATGGAAAGACACTCCTCTAGTCATGATATCAATAACAAAATGGAAAGACACTCCATTGGTCATGATATCAATAACAAAATGGAAAGACACTCCACTGGTCATGATATCAATAACGAAATGGAAAGACACTCCACTGGTCATGATATTAATAACAAAATGGAAAGACACTCCATTGGTCATGATATCAATAACAAAATGGAAAGACACTCCACTGGTCATGATATCAATAACAAAATGGAAAGACACTCCATTGGTCATGATATCAATAACAAAATGGAAAGACACTCCACTGGTCATGATATCAATAACAAAATGGAAAGACACTCCACTGGTCATGATATTAATAACAAAATGGAAAGACACTCCACTGGTCATGATATCAATAACAAAATGGAAAGACACCCCACTGGTCATGATATCAATAAGAAAATGGAAAGACACTCCACTGGTCATGATATCAATAACAAAATGGAAAGACTCCATTGCTCATAATATCAATAATAAAATGGAAAACACTCCACTGGTCATGATATCAATAACAAAATGGAAAGACACTCCACTGATCATGATATCAATAACAAAATGGAAAGACATTCCACTGGTCATGATATTAATAACAAAATGAAAAGACACTCCACTGTTCATAATATCAATAACAAAATGGAAAGACACTTCACTGGTCATGATATCAGTAATAAAATGGAAAGACACTCCACTGGTCATATCAATAACAAATGGTAGGACAAACTCCACTTGGCCAGTGGAATGTAAAGTCTGGTATGACTGGCATGCAGACAACTAAATCAGATGTTATACTGCATACAGAAATAATTATTCTACCTTTATCAAGCTATCAGGGCTCCAGAAATCCTGAGATTAACCCCCAAAAAAGAAAAAAAAAAAGCATAAGCTATCCATACTTACAACAGCCTTTGTTGTTTAGGTTTGGAATGGTCTCGAATTTGATTCTGGTCAGCGCAAGAGGTCTTTGTTGATAGTCCTTTTTACCTTTGACTAATTCTCCATAATAATGTACATATCTTCTTTGGCTTGGTATTGTTACACCCTGAAATGAAAAGTTTCATGGATAATATGCACACTGCTTATGCAGATATGGAGTATCAATACCCTCATTCAAAATAGACAAGAAAACTGCAAATGGTTGATTGGTCAGACTGCATGTCTGTTATTTATAATTGGTGTTGAACTTCTAACCTAACCTTGAGCTCAACATAAAGAAATGCATATTATCAAAAACAATAATTAGATATTGGTTAGAATGACCTAATTTTCACTGATGGGTGTAGTACTCTTAATGGCCTGCATATCAAGTCAAGTGCCTCTACAATCAACATGTCTGAGAAAATGACATAACCTCATATTTAGACATCATATGGATTGATAGGCTGATATCATAAATCCATAAACTGGAGTTGCACTGAAATCTGGCCAAACATGAAGAGATCTAGGCACAACTTTAAACAATGCTATTAACCCTTTCATCCCTACGGACCGAAAAAATTGATACAGGGGAAGTAAGTCTGTAAACACTATGTACCGATTTTTCGTTCTGGGGCAGTGTTCTTCTTGAACGTTATAGTACCCGACTAAATAACTTTTGGGGTACCTCTAATAACTTCCATCTTGTAATGTAGATGTTATATTTGGATGATCTCGTGAATTTAGTTTGTATACAACTAGAAATAACGAACAAATTAGGAACTTTTAACGTGTTTTCCAAAGGCTGAAATTTGTATCCAAAATGGCAGCATTTGAAGAAATTTCAGAGGAAGTTAACGGAGGATTTTAATAATTTTGACATGGTAAATTTGGATGAAAATGAGAGAAAATGTCTGGAGAGACAATGGAATGCACTTGTGGCTGACAGTGATGATGATGAAGAAAACTTTGAAGGTTTTGAAGTAAAGGAGTTGTATGCACCAGGTGATTTTGTTTGGACGAAGCTGGAAAACCAAAGAGATTTGTTTCAGTTTTCTGACAGAGATGGGCACACCCGAGAGTTAGATGGCTCCAGGAAAGCTTCGGATTATTTTCAAATATTCTATTCAGATGAAGTTTTTGGACAAATTGTCCGTTTAACGAACTTCAATGCGACGATCAAACGTGGCAGAGGCGATATGGGTGTGTGGACAGATCTCACCTTGGAGATCATTTTGGTTCATTTTATAGAATTTTATATATTATGGACACCATGAAAGAAAGACTTGTGTTGCTACTGTGATTATTCACTAGTACATCTATGGTCAAAATTGAACACGTTTTGACATTGATTTTGACACCTAATCCAGCCAGATATCTTTAACATTGGCAAAGTTATGTTGTTTCAAAGTCCACAAGTCATTTTGCTTTACAATTCCAAAGTTACATAGTGTTGAGGACTCTATGCCTACAAAGTTACTTAGTGATGAAAGGGTTAAATAATCGGTAATGTTTTATAAAACATCATGAATAAAGCATACCAATACCATATTGGACCATAAAGACCCAGATCTGTAGTCACATCCTCCAAGTTAGACAACTATAATTACAAAATGCCCCAACTGATCCATACCTGTGGTAATATTGATCCAAGTCCGAGTTTCATCCAAGTCACCAGGTCTGTGGTCATATTATTACACAAATTCATCCAAGTCACCAGGTCTGTGGTCATATTATTACACAAACTCATCCAAGTTCTAGATCTGTGGTCATATTACAATAGAACCTGTCTTGAAAAACTACCCATTCTGCCAAAAAAATAATGGTTTCTCAAAAAAGTTGTTCTCTCATAACAGTGGTCTCTCAAGACTGGTTTTACTGTATTACACAAACTCATCCAAGTTCAAGATCTGTGATCATATTATTACACAAACTCATCCAAGTCCTTGATCTATGGTAGCTGGCCTGGGAGGATCACTGAAGTTTTGACATGGCATTCATTTTGAGTAAATGGACATCAGATCTCATAAGACAGAAAGGGTAGAGAGCTATCGAATGGTATGTAATACAAGCACGCTGATGAAGTTACTGTGCTGATGAAGACTGTATTTTATACCCTAAACAAATATTTCAGACACCTTTCATGTTGTTCTTCTTTATGATAACATCTATCTACTCATATTGTACATATTGAGTCTATATACAGAATAACTAATAAATGTAGCAGTCCATTCATGCAACCACTGTTAGGTGACACAATCCTGGACAAATAGTGTTTGGCAGTGACAGTGAGGAATCTCAATTTGAAATAAAAATCAGATACAAGGTTGCAAATCAGTCTTTGGAAAAGTAGCCATTATCACAAGTTGTAGAATGACGGGCATGCA
Organism: Potamilus streckersoni; assembly: GCA_016746295.1. Classification (NCBI taxonomy): domain Eukaryota; kingdom Metazoa; phylum Mollusca; class Bivalvia; order Unionida; family Unionidae; genus Potamilus; species Potamilus streckersoni. Next base: position 414,035 of record JAEAOA010001457.1, read on the forward strand.
ATAAAATAATTCAGCAGTTAGCACTTTCATTCAATTCTTGCTTTGATTGTTATCATTTCCTCTCTGAATGGCAAATGCCTTATTTGCTTTATATGAAGTGGGGCAATTTTTTTACAAGATAGATTGTATTAAGTCAAAGGCTCATACTGGAGAAGTACACTAACAAAATGTCATGCCTGTTATTCTTAGTGAGTTTATGCCTGTATTGTCTTTTGGGCCCCTACACAATATGTCCAATTCATTGAGTGTATGCCTGTATTGCCTTTTGGACCCCTATACAATATGTCCAATTCACTGAGTGTATGCCTGTATTGTCTTTTGGGCCCCTATACAATATGTCCAATTCAGTGAGTGTATGCCTGTATTGTCTTTTGGGCCCCTATACATTATGTCCAATTCACTGAGTGTATGCCTGTATTGTCTTTTGGGCCCCTATACAATATGTCCAATTCAGTGAGTGTATGCCTGTATTGTCTTTTGGGCCCCTACACAATATGTCCAATTCAGTGAGTGTATGCCTGTACTGTCTTTTGGGCCTCTACACAATATGTCCAATTCAGTGAGTGTATGTCTGTATTGTCTTTTGGGCCCCTATACAATATGTCCAATTCAGTGAGTGTATGTCTGTATTGTCTTTTGGGCCCCTATACAATATGTCCAATTCAGTGAGTTAACCATGATGTTATTGTATGCTTTTTGCTTAACTGTGTATTTATGCTTTATATACGATGTCTCACTCAGCTTTACTTCTAAATAATGTACATCCACTATTTTCAAATTTACTTTACCTAATTAAAATGAAGATCATTCATTACATTTTTCAATACATTTTTCATTTTATTTTAAGTTCCCCTTGCCTAATTCCTGATTTCTATGTATTTCAAAAGCTTTGTTACAATGTTCCTATGTTACAATGTTTACTAGCTTAAAGTGTTTGAGTTGTCTGGTCTTCTTATGAAAATTAGCCCAATAATAATTTTTTACCACCAGATGCATCAATGCCAGATAAATGATTATGGACATTTAAATAACAAAAGTGCAACAACAAAGACATGAGTAAAGCTGATAATCACGCTTCATTATTAATAATAAATAATGAAAGTAAAACAAAGATACTGTGTAAAAAAGGCATTATAATCCTGCTTAATTCATAATAAATAAATAATGAAAGTCTAAGAAAGACCACCAACTAACAAAGTCATGATAATCACAATAACAAAGACCACCAAATAACAAAGGCATGATAATCACAATAACAAAGACCACCAAATAACAAAGGCATGATAATCACACTTCATTCATAAAAAAAAATAATTACAAATTCATAAAAAAAAACAAAGGTCTAACAAAGACCACCAAATAACAAAGACATGATAATCACACTTCATTCATAAAAAAAAATAATTACAAATTCATAAAAAAAACAAAGGTCTAACAAAGACCACCAAATAACAAAGACATGATAATCACACTTCATTCATAAAAAAAATAATTACAAATTCATAAAAAAACAAAGGTCTAACAAAGACCACCAAATAACAAAGACATGATAATCACACTTCATTCATAAAAAAAATAATTACAAATTCATAAAAAAACCAAAGGTCTAACAAAGACCACCAAATAACCAAGGCATGATAATCACACTTCATTCATGCTTGGTATTTAAGAATCATGTGTTGCTCAATGCAATTAAAGCACAAAAAGAAATATTTTGTTTAGTAGAAAGCTTTAATAAATAATTTCACAAATATCTTTTCTTTTGCTTTCATTCTCAGAAATGTCCAGGAAAAATTGGGACAATAGGGTAAAAGGTTTGTGATTCTACTGAAAATATGTGACACTTACCACAACAAACAAAAATTTTCCAATGAAGTAGCCAGAAGAATGATAAGTCATTTAAAAACATAAAACATGTCTATATGTAGTCATATAACTCTATTTACAGTATACAGGTATATTTAAAGTCAAGGCACACAAAAGCTTTATAGAAACACTGCCGATTATAGTTCACAAGTAAGCAAAAATGTTGACCAAATCTAATTTGAAAAAAACAAAATTACATCGTGAAGAAACCATAATTAAGCAAATAAAGCATTCTGAATAATGGAGCAATAATATAATACAAATTTTTGGAAAAGACTGCAAAGGAAAGAAACAAACTATTTTGAATAGCACATTATATAACAAGAAACTGGTCTTATTTTGAAAATTGCCATAATGACATAAAAGGACCAAAAACTTGTAGTATGCTGACACTCATGGTACATTACAAATTACTGGAAGACTTGAAAGGGCTGAAAATGCTTACATATCACTTCAACTTATACCAAATTATTGCTTTAGTTTATTTTTAACCCTTTCATCACTAAGTAACTTTGTAGGCATAGAGTCCTCAACACTAAGTAATTTTGGAGATGTAAAGCAAAATGACTTGTGGACTTTGAAACAAAATAACTTTGCCAATGTTAAAGATATCTGGCTGGATTAGGTGTCAAAATCAAGGTTAAAAATCAAATTTTATGACTAATTCAATAAAATGTGCATATCTATTACAACTGTTAAAATGCAGGTACAAACAGGTAACAACAGGTAAAACACAATTATTTTATTACCTCTTAGAAAACTTAGAATGTTCTCAAAACTTGTTCAATTGACCCTAGATGTACTAGTGAATAATCACAGTAACAACACGTCTTTCTTTCATGGTGTCCATAATATATAAAATTCTATAAAATGAACCAAAATGATCTCCAAGGTGAGATCTGTCCACACACCTAAGTGACCTATATCGCCTCTGCCACGTTTGATCGTCGCATTGAAGTTCATTAAACGGACAATTTTTCCAAACACTTCATCAGAATAGAATATTTGAAAATAATCGGAAGCTTTCCTGGAGCCATATAACTCGGGTGTGCCCAACTCTGTCAGAAAACTGAAAAAAATCTCTCTGATTTTTGGGCTTCGTCCAAAAATAAAAACCATGTGGAGCATACAATTCCTCTGGTTCAAACCTTCAAAGTCATCTTCATCGTCATCACTGTCACCCACAAGTGCATTCCATTGTCTCTCCATACATCTTTTCTCATTGTCAAACAAATTTATCAGGTCAGAATTATTTAAATCCCCCCGAAAACTCTCAACGAAAAATCCTTCAAACGACGCCATTTTGTATACAAATTTCAGCATTCGGAAAACACGTTTAAAATTCCTACTTTGTTCGTTATTTCTAGTTATATACAAGCTAAACTCACGAGATAATCCAAATATAACATATACATTACCAGATGGAAGTTATTAGAGGTACCCCGAAAGATATTTAGTCGGGTACTATAACGTTAAAAAGGAACACTGCTCTAGACCGAAAACTCGGTTTATAATGTTGACTGATTAAATTCCCCTGACCACATATGCGGTCTGCCGTGATGAAAGGGTTAAATGAAAAATTGTGACTATTTTTATACACCAACGTGATTCTTGGACAGGTTCAGCATTGCGGGACATTCATGCCAAAGTCTGGACAATTGGCATCTCTGCATTCTACATCCGTATGTTGACTAAATGAGTACTGATTAAGGAAAACTTTATCATGCTCATTTTTAAAATCTGGAATTTATTAAAATGGATGCAAATTCACAAAACCAGAAAAGAAAGAAATGTCTCCTTAGACACAAAGATGCAAATATATAATATGAGGAAAAGTCCACATACTAACATACATGAAAGAAGTGTACTGTCTGCAACCCATAGGATTTATCATGCATGATGGGATTGTTCCACATTGTGAATTTAATATTTGATTAAATTATCTTTTTAAAGGCAACTATTCACATTATTTGGATTTTCATAGTCATTTTTCTTTGGAAGATCATTCTATACACACCCACAATATACATACAGTAAAAATCGATATTAACCCATTCTATCCTGACTACATCACTGGTCGTAGACTACCATTTTATCCGGAATACACCTTCAGTCATAGTTTCACTAGATATTTATGTGGCATCTAGAAACACGTGTTACACATCACAAATACTTGTGTTCTTCTTCACCGACAACAGGAAATGGTTAAAGCACGCATGCACAGAAAAATTTGAAAAAAAAATCTTGGTTAAAAACATAACAGCTGATTTGAAAATCGCTAGATAAAATGATGGACAAAAACTCAGATGTGAACAGTGACATTGAAGTTGATGGTTTAGTTGTAAATGAAGTTGTTGAAATAGATGGTGCATGACTGCATCCAGTTTTCGACAATGATTCGGACAATTACGCTAACTTTGAAAGATTTAAATACAATTATGTTCGGGGTAATGCATTTAATTTAAATTTTGGCTGGCGTAATAGTCACCTTATGATCTCTTGTCCTGGTTCTGCCATAAAAGTCCAGAGCATCCTCTACCTTGTCAAACTGATTCCTGTGTAACATGTATGCGCAGATCATTACACCCGTCCGGCCCTGTTAAATATATGAAGGTGCAAAACTTATATGTCTTTCTTAACACAATGATTTAATAGAAATATCAGTTGGTAATCTTTTATATTAATTAAGGATATATTTTTCTCATCTCCCAGTAATCAAACCAACATAGTGTGATCTAAAAATTATTGAGATTTAAGAAATACTCCAGTTGCCAATGTAATGGGATTGGGGCCTGACTGACTTCAAAATTATGGCATATCTTCATCTTAAGACAATATGCTGAACAAGAATGAGAAAATAAGGACACCTGTAAACCAAGCATTCTTATTCACTTTCATAGCCAAGTGTATATGCACCGCAAAATGGGCAAAATTGTGGGTTAATAGGTATATTTTGGGCAAAGTGTTTTTGAAATAATAATTGTGTTAAAATTATTATGTAAAATGTATCAAATAATCATGTGATATTCAAAATTCAAGACATACCTTATTTAAAAACAATGATGCAAGGTCATATAGATTTGCTTTCATTGCTAATTCCAAACCATGAGTGTAATTTTAATATATAAATGTAACACTGATCACACACGTCTTGAAACAGCATGGCAAGAATAACTTGTGTGTTCTGCTGGCAATTAGTACTTTTGGGTAGTAGTCTTCAAACTTAGTCATGAACTCTTGTGTCAACTCCTGCTTGGTCAGCAGTTTATTTTTTAAAATAAATTTCTGTATTATGCTATATGAAATAACAGGCCACCATATTTCCCTATATATAACCTGTGAATAAATAAACAATATGACTGGCTAACAACATACCAAACAGCAATAATTCCTGATATAAACTCGAAGAAGAGTATCTTGAACCTTGATATCAAAGTAGAGTATCTTGAGCCCTGATATTACACTTAAAGTAGAGTACCTTCATATCTTACTCTGAGTATCTTGAACCCTGATATCACCAAGTAGAGTATCTTCATGTCACTCAAAGTAGAGTATCTTGAGCTTCGATATCACACTCAGAGTATCTAGAACATTAATAACAGACTCAAGGTAGAGTATCTTCATGTCACACTCAAAATAGAGTAACCAGAGCCTTGATATTATAAAGTAGAGTATCTTCATGTCACACTCATAATAGAGTATCTTCATGTCACACTCATAGTAGAGTATCTTCATGTCACACTCATAGTAGAGTATCTTCACCAGACTATTCAGGCACTATATTGCCATTACCTTAGTCTCAGCAACTGTTCTTTGAACATTAATATGCATTTAACAGCATATAAAGTTTAAGATGATTTTGTCAGTGTGAGCCTAACATTTGACACTCTACCTCATGATGGGAAAATTTTCTGTATTAACATTTGAAACTATATGGCAGATGATTTTCTGTCCTAACATTTGACAATATCTTATAATGGGAAAATTATTTGTTGTAAAGTTTCTTTAGTGTCTGCAATATATGAACTTGACCCTGACCTTAACTGGTCAGTATAAAAGCACAAATGTAAGATCCTGGTTAACTTTAATCCCTAATAAACATTACTTGAGGATCATATGCTAACAAATGCTAGCTGAACATCAGTTTATTTGAATATGAGGAAAGCTTAATTTGATGGTGTTCGAAAAAGTAAATTTAATTGAAGTCAGATTACAAATCCATATTGAGATTCAGTTCACTATTCAGCACACTAAGACCAAGTTATTCCACACTAAGACAGGTGTCACGCTACCAGGCAAAGTGGGCGAAAAAGTCGCCTGAGAACTGTAAACTTCGCCTTCTTCTGTTATGAAAGTGAAAATGACTTCGTCCTCGATTTTTCAGACGTAATTAAGACTTTTGAGATGCCCCCTTGGTGAAATGCATATCTAAATAGCAATTTGCTTTTAAAAAATGTGATCGGTGAAGAGTGTTTTCTAATGTATTTCTTGTTTTTATAACTGGTGATTTTAACAGCCATATTTGCGTATTTTCTTGATAAAATCTGTTTGAAACAACAAAAGAACTTGTAACGGCGGACATCGCTACATATACGACATTCCACATCATTAAACTGTCTGTATTCGTAATAACTGAGCAAAAAGATTCAGGAAAACATATAATTTAATGAAAACAAAGTTTAAATATTATGTGATAGTAAATTTAGCCTAAATATTTAATAATGTAGGTCAAAAACAAAAACATTGCTGCAAGGTCAAGGTTGTTTCCTGACGTACCGTAATAAATTTTCACAAAATTACAGAAGAGATATATAGCAGTGAAGTAAATACTATTTAATTGATTTATATCGTTAATACCAGTAGGGAGACAAATATTTCAACCATAAATATGCAGTCCTATTAATGAATTTGTTGTAGCAAAGCAAGAAAGTGAATAGTTTGTTACGTAAAGGCTCATTCTAAGTAACATAAAAGAAAGAGTGAACACAACAAGCTTTATAAATTTTAACAATGATATATTTTATTTTCCTAGAACTCATATAATAATGTAAATAATTTAGGTAAGACTTACGGTTTAAAGAAATGATCCAAAATTTTGTTCAAAATAAAAATAAAAGTCCTGTAAAGAGTTCTAAGCACAGTCTGAAAGTGTATGATGTTCCATTCCAAAATGGCGGTTGACCACGTCAGACGAAGGCTAACAGCAAATTCCAGAATTTATACAGTAAACAATGTATGTGTTGTCCCATTCCAATATTAGGGAGAAAATGTCCAAATATGTAATGTTGTTCTCTAGGAAAATAATTATAAAGACGAAGTAAAAATAGTTCCTCTAACACGACATATTATTTTACGTAGACATATGGACAACTTCTTCTGGCACAACAAATTAGAAGTTGTATAACAGACTTGACTACGACAGTCTGTCCGTGACTGTGTATGAATTACAAAATCTCAAGCATATATATGAAAGCTAATGCTTTGTTTGAATTGCACGCACATGAAGTCGCATGCAATTTCGTAGTACTTCTGGACATTCAGGAAAGCCTGACCCAGTATCAACCAATGTTTTCGTGGCTATTCCTGAATGTTTATTTGTAATGAATTTTTGTCATCATACACAGCACACGCCAACACGAATCACATATATGACTCAAGTAAACACTTATCAAAAAACATTTTAGACAATAATAATATAATGAAACAAAATGAAATAAAAAGATTTATACAAAATTAATTCCTTAGTACATACTTTAACTCCATGGTCATAACAAGTTATATTTAGAAATACCCTTTTTCTAAAAATAGATGCACTCGCTTGATGCAATACATGTTCTTGAATGTTTCAGTTTGGGGGGAAAAGTGGTCCAGTTTAGTTATCTATTAACATTAGTGTGTTGTCTATGAATAGATACAGTAATGTTTTATTGGGAACAAGGAAATCAGGACAAAGAGTATGTTTTGAAGTCACTTGTGCATTTATTACTATGTACATGATTTAGGGGTTGTTTCAAAGTGTGCTACAAATCTTTTTTGACTGCAATTTTATATAAAACTTGTACAAAATAAAATAAAATAAAATAATTAAATGATAGTTTATTAAGCATTTTTACCAACTTGAAATTACAAGACTCTAATCCTGATACTGATTTCAGTTAAAATTAATTACAATGTATAGCTTCCACTGTGCCTTTTAAGTCCTGACTCCAATTTTCCTGTATCTCAATCCAAATACATATACTACAAGTATGATGAATAAATAGAATGGGTATGAATATAGTAATTCATATAAATGTACAAAATGGGTTGATAATAAACATGACATTTTTAAACTTGAAAATAAAGCATTGTTTAAAACTGTTAAAAGCATACTGAGAAACGGAGCACATTGATAAGATAATGCATATATATATATATATATATATATATATATATATATATATATATATATATATATATATATATATATATATCGCATTTCTTGCTTTAGTCTCACTTCTCCCGGTTTAGCTTCCACTTCTCCCCATTTAACTCCCACTTCTCCCTGTTCAGAACAAAAGGAAAAGTCACTTTTCCCTACAATTTAAGTCTAGCTAGACCCCTGATAATACCAAGTTATTCCACATTAATACCAAGTTATTCCACACTAAGACTAAGTTATTCCATAATAATAATACCAAGTTATTCCACGCTAATACCAAGTTATTCCACACTAATACTAAGTTATTCCACACTAAGACCAAGCTATTCTACTTTTGCTGGGCAATGGTAATAACTGTAACACAACATATAAACTATTCAGCTCTGTGTTATGCATTTTTTTCTGGAAATCATCAAATGTGACAAACAATTTGGGTGAAAGTGAACTTCCATTGCGAGATTCATCACATATGTCAATTTTGTCATCCTACATCAAAAGTGATGAGAACTAATTTTAATATACATGTTATTTTCTATTTTAGCTTTAATGATGCTCTAAAATAAATAATATTCTATTCCAGTCAGAAGGAACTACAAGCTTTTTATGCAATACATATGACACACTACACTGCCTAAAATCTAACTATAAATCTGTTATTCCCAGTACTCACTTTTCCAGCCTTGCAGTGAATGGCCCCAACATTTCTGGAGTCAGCACTCAGCCACTTGTCTAAGTCTTCACAAAATGGCTTGATCAGCTCTATCTGCGGAGGGTTGTGGTCATCAAATGGAAACCGAACCACCCGCCCATGGAATTTGCTCGGATCATAGTTCCTCTCACTGCACCTGATTTAGACAACAATATTTTAATTTTTTAATATTATAACTGGAAACCAAACTACATATATGCGCATATTCTCCTTCATGTGCCCAAAAAGATATGGGACAATATATTCAAGATCCCCAAAAGATATGGAACTATATTTTCAAGTGCTTCAAAATATATGGGACTATATTTTCAAGTAACCCAAAAGAAATGACTATATTTTCAAGTGCCTCAAAAGAAACACAATTATATTTTTACTTTATTTAAATTCCACTCCTTAAAAACCACTCTTCCTCTTGATGGACGGACATAAGGACAAATGAGAAAATAACATGCCCTTTAATCAATATTCTTCAAAATCTATATGTACAGCTTGCGCTATTTCACACTGTCCAGATGACATTCATCATGAAAACATTTTCAGGTGCATTCATGGCTACAGAAAGAGATGGACACCAGACAACATGCATCTGATATTATCACCTCAAAACTATCTCATCACCAAATAAGGTCAGTGTATTTCTATGGGTACTCCAGCTTCCTCCACTTTAAAGACAGATTGTTTGTATGCAATCAAGCTGTTGAATGGATTTTAGTCTGACTTTCTGAAAAAGTTTATCCAATAATACATCTTTATCACTATTTTACATGACAAAATTTTAAGTATACTTACAGATTGTAGACTCTGTAATGGTCCTTGTGTTTCCTATCCAGAAATCTGGAAAAAGCACATATTAACCATAAATTAGATGTTCCTAGCAATTAAACTTGATATCTGTTTTCACACACTTAATGCTCAGTTACACCCAATTACTATCTTTCCACCAAAATACCCCCCATCTCCTTACACCATGGGCATACGGATCAATTTTGAGTTTTCTGGATGAAGAATTAAATTTCAGGCATCTAAAACAATCAGTCAATTGTCTCAAATAATCACTACAACACTACAAGAATATAAATAACCACCACTCAAGTGTCTCAGTTCTCTCAAAATGTTCCTTTTAACAATGTTACAGGTAATCAATGTCCCTTGATGGGACTGACACTCTACAATGCAAAAAAAATTATCAGGTAGCCACGATAGTACAACCTCTTCCTTGTAACTGCTTAGTGTTGAATCCATCTCATATTTTTCAACAATAACAAGATTTTAAAATTATCTGCTTTAACCCTTTCATCACTAAGTAACTTTGTAGGCATAGAGTCCTCAACACTAAGTAACTTTGGAGTTGTAAAGCAAAATGACTTGTGGACTTTGAAACAACATAACTTTGCCAATGTTGAAAGATATCTGGCTGGATTAGGTGTCAAAATCAAGGTTAAAAATCAAATTTTATGACTAATTCAAGAAAATGTGCATATCTATTACAATTGTTTAAATGCAGGTACAAACAGGTAACACAACAGGTAAAATACAATTATTTTATTACCTCTTAGAAAACTTGGAAAGTTCTCAAAACTTGTTCAATTGACCTTAGATGTACTAGTGAATAATCACAGTAGCAACACAAGTTTTTCTTTCATGGTGTCCATAATATATAAGATTCTATAAATGAATTCCAAGGTGAGATCTGTCCACACACCTATATCGCCTCTGCCACATTTGATCATCGCATTGAAGTTAGTTAAACAGACAATTTTTTTAAAAACTTCATCTGAATAGAATATTTGAAAATATTCTGAAGCTTTCCTGGAGCCATCGAACACTTGGGTGACCCCAACTATCAGAAAACAAACAAATCTCTTTGGTTTTCCTGCTTTGTCCAAATCAAAATCATGTGGAGCATACAATTCCTCTGGTTCAAAACCTTCAAAGTCCTCTTCATCATCATCACTGTCACCCACAAGTGCATTCCATCGTCTCTCCGTACATCTCTCATTTTCATCCAAATTTACCAGGTCGAAATTATTTAAATCCTCCGATAACTTCCTTTGAAATTTCTTCAACCACCGCCATTTTTTATACAAATTTCAACATTCGGAAAACACGTTAAAAGTTCCTACATAGTTCGATAATTCTAGTTGTATACAAGCTAAACTATCATCCAAATATAACATCTACATTACAAGATGAAAGTTATTAAAAGTATCCCGAAAGTTATATAGTCGGGTACTATAACGTTGAAGAACACTGCCCCAGACCGAAAAGTCGGTCGATAGTGTTTACGTACATATTTCCCTCCCCCGTCCGGTGTTGCGGTCCGCAGTGATGAAAAGGTAAATGGGCATATTGTATGTCAGCTTTTTTACCATATTCATTTAGGACAAAATAGTCTTTTGGTGAAAACCCCATAAAAATGATGATCCACCATTCAGGGGAAATAGTGACAACAAGATCGTGTGACAATCATCATCACAGCTGTACTGAATATATGGCTTGTTCCATTTTCATGTAGGACCAACAACTGGTGAAAACCCCATGTTGATGTAGCCATCCATTTAGAAGGAGTAGAGATAACAAAAGTCTTTGTCATTAAGGACCAACAAGACACCATAAGAGCTCTTCTGATGAAGAGGTCAAAATCACTTTCCATTTAAGAGTATAGAAACAAATATTTTTTTATGATATCACATATGGGCATTAAAAGCAGCAACTTTAAATTTCAAATCAACAAAATATAGTGAAACCCACATGCTGATAAGATCATTCATGCTGGAGAAGTAGAGATAACAGGATTTTTAAAAATGGCCATCATGGTGACCATGGTGAACCTTGCTTTATCACCATTTTCAATTAGGACCAAGTAAACATTGTAAGTCGGCAGTGGGCAAGTCTGGAGGCAAGTCCTCCAGACTTGCTCCCACCCCACACTAGTCCTCCAGCTAACAATGCATCACTGGACAAAAGAATTTCTGAGACAAAGTCAACAGCCAAGCAGAAAGGCTGTCAAATAGTTCAACAGCTACATCTTCATTACCAAGTCAGCCACATAGTTGGAGGAAATCAACTGTGGTCAGGCCTAGAAAGGGTTGGGCTCCACCAGGTGTCAGCTGCCACATTAAAAATGACATGTATTCATCACATAATGGCTCAGTGGATGCCTGGGGCAACTAGGACTCTTCCTTCCATTGTACACCAGAACAATGGTAGAAAGTATGCAACTGGTGTTCAAAGCAACAAGATCCATGTCAGGAACAATATCACCAATGGCACCTGAAATGTGAGAACACAGAGTAGCAAGAAAGCTCAAGGAGCTTTCATATGAAATGAACAGGACTCTGGGATACAATGGAAGAACATTGGAGAAACAACTACTTTGAAAGGCTACAAACTGCACTACTGTGGCAGACAGGACAAACATGAGCAGGGAGTTGGGCTCTTTGTCCACAAGGCCAGTGTGAGTACTATTATGGGATGTCGGCAAGTATCCAGCCAGCTCATCACCATCTGCCTAAGGGCAACTCCATTCAACATTATGCCATACAGGCATGCGCCCCAACGTCAGATTATGATGATGCAGATGGGGAAGACTTCTATGACATGCTACAAGAAGTTTTGGATAAAACACTGAAGAAAGACATTCTAGTTATGCGAGGTGATTGGAATGCCATGATAGGCAAAAAACACTTGCATGAACTGGAAAGGAACATGTGGGTGCTGCTGCAATGCAAAAACCAACGAAAGAATCCTGAGGCTCTTGAAATTGGCTAGTTACTATGGCATAACTGACTTTTGATCTAGAAATCGGATTCCACCAGATAGTATGAACTTCCGATTAAACGGAGTCGGACAAAGCAGGAACGACCGATTCGGATAATAAAAAAAAAAAAGTTGAATTTCTATAGGCATCTCACTGTTGCAATGGAATTGCTGTTCATAGCACTTAAAATTACCTCTCTTAGTTCCAATGTGCATGACCACAAAACATTTCCAGTTCCGGATAGTTCAGAATCTTAGTGTACTACAGATCATTATGGTTAAACCAATGAATAAATGATATCTGTCGAACATATTTTGTTCATACCAGAAGAGTAATTATAGCTTATAATGTTTCAGTGCATTTTACAAAAATAAAATAATTTAATGGATTCTTTGTGGCTTTGAACTTCGTTGCATTTTGCTATAGTCCTGCCATATCCTTCCCCTTGTATCGTCGGTGTAATGTGCAAAACTTGTAACACGGTTTAAAAAGTTAATTTCATAAACCTTTAATTTAGCATTTCTGATCAATTGAATCATATCCGAAATCAGAAAAATTTCATGCCTAAAATCCAGAATCGGAAATCAGTAGAAAAATGCTAATCGGTTATGCCCTACTGGTTACAATGTCTTTATGCTGGCAAACACCTTCAGCCAACAAAAGGATCTAGAAGATGGACATGGCACAGTTGAAGCGGAGTCCATCACAGTCAGCTTGACTACATCATGGTAAAGAGGCACATACAGTCAAGTATAAACATCGCCAAGACTCGAAGCTTTTCTGGAGTGGACATTAGAAGTGACTATTATTTGGTGATGATGACCTTCTGGCAATATTTAAAGAAGTTCAAGATAGAGAGCACACAAAAAAGTTTGATCTCGAGAAACTGAAGGATCCTGACGTAGCAAAATCCTTTCAGGCAATGATCAATGGGAAATTTGCATCACTCACCATCCTTGACACTGACAATACAGACATGGACACGTTGATCACCACCTTTAAGACAGCAACAATCGAAACAGCCAGCGAGATCCTTGATGGTTATTGCCCAGTTAAGAAGCCCTAAATCACATGAGGTCCTGAACCTGTGTGACAAGAGTAGGGAGCTGAAGAAGAAAAAGAACCATACAGAAGGGCAGAGCAGTACAAGGCAGTCACCAAGTCAAGAAAAGCATGAAAAAAGCAAAAATAAACTGGATAGAATAACAGCCCAAAGACAATGAGGAAAACTTGAAAAGGAACAACAACAAGAAAGTATACTAACTGGTCCAAGATCTAACAAACACAAAGCAATGGTGAGTTACATCCTTATAGGACAAAGCTGGAAACAGCTTCATAGAAGATAGACGTTTCGAAAAGATGGACAGAATACTGCATAGAACTTTACAACCATTGATCTACAATAAAACAAAAGGTACTGAACGTCCTTCCAACAACTAATAACAGCAACCACCCTATCCTACGTGAAGAAGTAGAAGCAGCAGTGAGATCTTTGGACATCTTCCCAGTAGAACTGGTCCAAGCAGTGGGAGAAGCTATGATTAGCACCCTCACAAACATCTGCAAAAAGATCTGGCAAACAGGAGTATGGCCAGATCCATGGACCCAATCACTGATCATCACCCTTCCCAAGAAAGGCAACTTGCAACAGTGTCAAAACCACTGTATGCTCAGTCTTATAAACCATCCAAGCCAAGTCATGTTGAGGATACTGCAGACTAAAGCCACTGGATCCAAAGTACGAAGCTTGACACAGTCCACAGCTTCAAGTATTTGGGGGCAATCGTAACTGATGAAGAATCAAAGCCTGAAGAACTCTCCAGGATTGTGCAGACAACAACAGCACTTACAAAACTGAAGCCCATCTGGAGCAACAAGAACACTGCACACAGTTCAAAGGTCAGACTGATGCACTCAATGGTGATCTCCATATTTCGCTACGCCTGAATCATGGACAATAACAGCTGACTTAGAGAAAAGGATACAGGCAGAAAGGATTAGATGCTTCCAAAAGATCCTCAGCATCTCATTAAAAGATTGTGTCACCAACAAAGAAATACAGCAAAGGATCAGATAAGTCACAAAGACCTCCTGACCACAGTGACAAAAAATGTAAACTGCAGTGGTATGGGCATGTCTCACGATCATCAGGACTTGCCAAGCCAATCCTGCAAGGCATTGTACAAGGAGGAAGAAAGAGAGGCAGGCAGAGAAAGGTGGGAAGACAACATTTGGGAGTGGACAGACTTGACACTAAGCGACTCACTGAGAATGACGGAAAATCGAGAGGAATGGAGGAAGATGGTTGTCCAGTCTCATGCAGTGCCCCAATGGTCTACCAGACTACGGAACTGATGATGATGAGACATTATAAGAAGCCTACTGATGAAGCACCTTGTCAACATGCCTTTTCATTCAGGATTTGCAAGATGGCTTCTGTATGGTGACAGTATTGGATGTCAGATTTTTAATTTTAGACCAACTGCTGCAAAAAAATTTTTAAAACTACCTGCTGTGATGGACATATTGTGCATCAAATGGGCTTGATTTTCATTTAGGTCAAAATAAATATAAGTTTTTCAGTGAAAACCCCACATCCACATGGCTTTCTGTTTAGTTGGAGTTGTGATAACAAGATTCCCCAATTTAAAACAGCATTTTGCCAGAAATATGATAAGCAATGTTTCGCAAAAACACCACAGTGCTTGATAGACACAAAAGTAATACTGTAGATATTTATCCCATGTTTTCTTGTCTGATCAGCCGATTTCTTAAAATGCCTACATCTCAGACCTGTTTACCCATAAATTTTCCTGTCAGTATTTTAAGCAATGCCTGTCAGTATTTTTCAGACCGCAGTCAGTATTTTCAGCACACAAATAGTAGATACTATCAATATACTATAATTATCATTATGTAGTATTACACGACATAATGACTATACAATATTGTGTAAATAACTCTTAGTTTGCAAAGAGGCTGGTATTCAGTTAATTCTGTGTTTCAAGGCACAAATATGCAGAAATTGAACACCACTGACTTAAACATCCTGTTCATATTATAGTGATAAAAACCACAAAAAATACAACATAACCAAATTTATTGTTGTTTACCTCCGTTACTTTCTCTAAAAATTCTGTTTTCTCAGCTTCACACATATTCATAACATTTTAATTAAAGCCAATTCTCTATTTTACTTGGTTAAGGACGACTTGATATAAAACATTATGACAGACATTGTTACCACCCATCCACTTGGAAAATAATAAGTTTATCTAGATAGGTGAAGGCAATCTTATTTATCTGATAAAATCTAGTATCATCTTTGTCAATATTTACTAGAATGGAAATAAGGTTAATAAATTATTTTTCATTGCTTCCGTTAACTTGTCAGCTGAACTCAATGACAAATTTATATTTGCGATCAACTCACATAGAATCGCCTCAGCACGTGTTATTTGTTTTTGAAGTAAGTTTTGATCACCGACTTCCTTTCCTTTCATCATTGACAAAATGTTTCTATTTCCATTCACTAATGATTTCAATTTTGTATGATTTCCCAATTCCACATGCCGTGAACAGTCATTCCTTCCACCATGTGCACAGGAAAAGTCTAAGTTGCAAACAGTGCAATGCACAAAATGTTCTCCTTTTGACGATGGTTTAAGGCATAGCCACAGAGTAGAATAAACTGGTAGAAAATGCTGCTTTCTGTGTTAGACTTTCCATTTTCATCATCAGTTTCGTGCTGAAACTTTCTTGTCGGCGGCATTTTTCTTTGTTTAAACGACCGGATGTTGAGAATGTCAAAATAAGTGACGTGGCACAAAATGCGGACGCGGATGCGGACCGAAGAGACGATACAACGAAACAAAACGGAAAGAAAAACGGCTCAAAAAATTAATTTTAAAAAGTAATAAATAAATGCAACCTCAAATCGTATTTTCAGTTCAATGACCATATGACCGTACGGATGGGCTTTATTCCGTACAAATAAGGTCAAATACGGTCGGGTAAACAGGTCTGACATCTACTGTAGCTATTGACTGCAACATGCATGTAATAGTTAACATACTATTTTTTAACATGAAATAATTTTTACACATTTCTGAGACGTGCTTCCACAAAGAATATTGCAGTAATTTAGATATGGTTCAACATAGCCTCTACAGCATCTTATCCAATCTGTCATGGACACTTGTGGTTTTGATTTGTATTTTATGTATTTTTCTACATTGAGCTTGGATACGTTCATTCAACTGCAAATTGTTCTCATCAATTATTATCATGATTTTATCCTGTCCTACAACTTTGTAAAATGTATAATTAAATTTAAGACTTGGTTTACAAGATACTTAGTTTGCTCTCTGTTGCTTAGTAGTAATAACTTAGTCTTGTTTTTTCCATATTTATTTTCATGCCATTTTCTGAACACACGTAATCTAATTTATACACAACCAGCAGCAAAGATATCTCTAGGTCCAACTTGAATTGTTTAAAATCAGAGGGATGTGTCTGCATACAGATCAGGTGACAAAATGCAGATGCTAATTTTAAAGCAAGTCATTCATGAATAAAAGGAAAATAAGTGGAGTAAGCATAAGACCCAATGGTACTCCATACAAATGACTCAGCTTAACCCTTTCATTACTAAGTAACTTTGTAGGCATAGAGTCCTCAACACTAAGTAATTTTGCCAATGTTAAAGATATCTGGCTGGATTAGGTGTCAAAATATAGGTTAAAAATCAAATTTTATGACTAATTCAATAAAATGTGCATATCTATTACAACTGTTAAAATGCAGGTACAAACAGGTAACAACAGGTAAAACACAATTATTTTATTACCTCTTAGAAAACTTAGAAAGTTCTCAAAACGTGTTCAATTGACCCTAGATGTACTAGTGAATAATCACAGTAACAACACAAGTCTTTCTTTCATGGTGTCTATAATATGAACCAAAATGATCTCCAAGGTGAGATCTGTCCACACACCTATAACGCTCTGCCACATTTGATCGTCACATTGAAGTTCATTAAACAGACAATTTTTCCAAAACCTTCATCTTAATAGAATATTTGAAAATATTCCGAAGCTTTCCTGGAGCCATCTAACACTCAGGAGTGCCCAATTCTGTCAGAAAACTGAAACAAATCTCTTTGGTTTTCCGGCTTTAACGAACTTCAATGCGACTGGTATTACCTATAAAAAATTGTAAGATAGTTCAAGTTAAACAGGATGTGGATTGTAATTATAAAAGTATCACTAATGGGAAGCCTTCTGCATAGGTCAGATGAACAATCAACTATGAAAGAATGACCACACAGAGAGCAAACAAGAACAGATATTAAATTATTAAAAGCTAATACATATCTATAAAACTGTTCTGGAGACAGATGATCTTGAACTATTAAAGCAAATAAATATGGATACAACCGTTTCAGTGGGAACTTCAAAGCCCTCCCCATGTAGTGACAGTAAATACTTTCACAGGTGATTTTCCAAAAAATTTACTTTCTTTTAACTTGCTATATATCCACTTACATAATATACTGGACAGGAGATGTGTTCAGTAAACTTATATCCAGTTTATTTTGTTTATACTCAGACTTTAATGGTAATGAATTATGAATAGTTTTGTCAATCATGTAAACAAGTTTTTTCTATACAAGTGTAGTATACAGAAGATATTTTATGATAATGCTAGATATATTTCATTGTGTAGTATCATAAACATGCTATTTTAATGAGTGGCAAAGCCACGAGTTAAAATATATCAATTTTGGTACCACAAGATGAAATATAACTCGTGTTAACACAAGATAAAAATTTTTTTATTATACACCTAAATTACTCCAGAATCAAAGTTTTGAAACTTAAAATCACTCTATGGCACTAGATTACCCCACCCCCTTTTTTGTAAAATTCACCATACTTTCATAGGCTAGTCATATCAATATATAGTGGTCCCACTCATACGGCTGGCCACCTCTTCTTAACAAAGATAGTGACCTTATAAGACAGGCAGCATTTCCAGAAGGGGAACTAAATTTTTTGTGAAAAATATATGCAATATACGTAGTAAGAAAGCTACATGCTTCAAAGCATTTAATATCTTCATTTAATATCTTCGTTTAAAAGTAACATTAATTATTAAAAGGTTCTTCCTGTCATAATTATGACTTATTTCAACTGAAATAAATTAATAATTCTTATTCTTGGCATAAGCCTGATATGCAAGCAGATATTATTATCATGCACATTGCAAAACCATTTAAAAACATTTAAATCTTGGTACAGATATAATTCTTTTTCCGTTTGCTCCATTTTCAACAGCTGCTGCTGAATAACTTCCTTATCGGTTATGATGTTGTTTATTCAAGTCTTTTCATCATAAAATTGTTTTATTCAAGTCTTTTCTACATAAAATTGTTCAGCAAGTACCCCCTCTCCATCACATCCAATGTCATCGAGTAAAATAACTGACTTTTATCTAAAATAATATGTCTCCATTTACATAATGACATGTTAATGTTTGGTAGTGATTTATTTGAATTTTGCTAACTGAATGCAATTTAATGATGCAAACAAAACTTTTGCAGAGTGGATGAAATGCATTCTTTATAAAAGAAGCAATAAATGTGTTGTCTTGTGATTTTTCATTCTTTGTCTGGTACCCTGTTTTGTTAAAGGTTAATTTCTGTGTGTGTGTGTGTGTGTGTGTGAGTGTGTGTTAATGCACAAAATCTCTCTTTAGTCTATGCTGATCATGTTATGATCTTGAAAATTACATCCTGTTGTAAACAGATAGATGTGTAAAACCCAAAACTCTTATTGTAACATTGTTGAGCCCATTTCCTTTAAATGTCCACTTTTATAGACAATGATAAAATATTAATCTAGTGTTACACATACATTAGTCGGACACTTCTTTCAGTAACATTGGGAGACATGTATCAATAGTAGAGATAATCTGATTACTTACCTTAGCCACAATATGAAATAATTACTGGTTCTGGATACATTTTAAATAAAAAGTGACCACTTGTGAGAAGAACAGTTTATATTTTTATCTTAATATGCTTGCTGCTGGTTGCATTGGGGAGGGGAGACCATTCTTGAGGGGTACTTTTGAATAGAAATGCATGGGTTTCTGGCGGTAAGAAGTAGATGGCTGCTTATATTTTTGTCATTTTGTAAATTATTTGACCCAATCTGAAAACAATGAAATTCAGATTCAACATTGCATCTCAGTAAGTTTATCATTACTGTCAAGGAAATAAGAGGGAAATAACTCCTGAGAGATGTCAATGGTGAATGTTCAAATTTCTTTATGAAAGATTGATTTCTATGTCTGTAACATAAGGCAGTTTCTTTTTATTTGTTCTAGCTGACAAAGTACTTTTTGTTTCTACAGGTACAACTGTTGTGGGCAAATACAATCAAGTGTTGCATGGCATGATGGGATATCATATATTTTCAAGATGGGTTAAGAGTCAAGGTGTACAGAGAATAATTCTGACTTTTCAAATTGTCTGGAATGGTTGTGTTCTCCACAAAGAATAATTCTGAAGCACATACTACCAAAGAATACAACAGCGAATGTCAATATTCTGCCCAAAAAATCATATATAATGTATGCATTTATTTATGTTAATGTTATTCACCAAAAAAAAAACCCACTGAGGAATAGCTCTTCATTTTTACATTTTGGACCACCTATACAAAACCAGAAATCTTCTGGTGAAAACCCATTGGCAATATTAAGTTTATTCAGCTGGATTGACAAAAATAAGATTTTCATGTTGACCACTGTGGTGACCATACTGGACATCAGCACCATATTCATTCAGAACCAAACAGAAAACATAATTCTGGTGAAAAACCAATGGTAAGGCAAAATAAATGGATGTTGCCGGTCAGCTAAATGTGCCAGTTTCTCACTGTTGACATATATGTTTTAAAAAAATGACCTGCCTGCATAATTTAAAACCACTGCAATAAGAAACACACGTTTTATGGCTTAATATTATATTTCACTCAGAGGATATGGCAACAACAAAATTGATAAGATGAACACAGGAGAGACCACACGGGAAATCAATCAGCACCATTTTCATTCATGACCAACTAGACATCAGAAGTCTCTTAGTAATACCCCATGCTGATATGATCATCCAGCTGGGTAGTAACAATATCTTCGGCCATATTAGCCATCAGAACTAAGTAGATCATACATGTATTTTGTGTATTAAGTCTTCTCACAAAAACCCCCATGACCATTGAGGTTAATAAAAATAATGTAAATAGGTAGTGTAAATAGGTAGATCTTTCTTTACCATGTCTGTTACAGAACATTTTGATTAACACCTGTATATGAACTGGCACATTAACATATTCACTTTTCTCATATGTATGTATGTATGTATGTATGTATGTATGTATGTATGTATGTATGTATGTATGTATGTATGTGTGTATGTGTGTATGTATGTATGTATGTATGTATGTATGTATGTATGTATGTATGTATGTATGTATGTATGTATGTATGTACCTACTTGATAACATCATCCAAATGGTTCCTGTAGACTCCCTCCAGTTTTTCAGCAGGAAAGCCCATGGCAATGATGTTTGGATAGATATCTAATTTCCCAGGTCAAGGAATCTAATTTCCTTTTGCCCCTGATATATTCTCTGCTGTGTATCTTAGGGTCCAGAAAAGAGTCTTGACCCCTGATCTAGGCATCAATATTGGACTGAATTCACAAGAGCATGTACTAAAGTATATACATGTAGTAAGAACATGTCTGATTCATTTTCACATTGAATCCTCTTTCCTGTTTATGTCATTATCTACATGGGTTAATATAGCTCATGTAATGTGATTTCAGCTGTGTATAATGGACCTTTTCGTAGGAAAGTAAACCCATATCCTAAAGTCACAATATTGCTTCATGGACTTCTGGCCAGGTCAGAATGAGAGTAACTTGTATGGACCAAGACTCTTCTGGTCCAGGAAACTTTGTAAGAATTCAATAGAAGTCCTTTTTTTATCCTTTATATCATTTGCTGATCTCCGATACTTTTGAGAAACTTAACCAAAATCTAACAGCAGAATATTTCCATAATTCTCAAGTTAACATTTTCACATGCAGTTAAAAAATCTTTGTTATGTCCTTTGAACACGATTTAACAGAACTCATATCAGATTCAATAGGTATAGTCAATATATACCTAAATGCTAAGTTTTGTTCAATTCCAAACAAATATATTTTTGAAGAAAAAGAATGTTACTTAACTGGCACCACTCACGATTTTCTTTAATTACAGCGAAACACCTCAAAACTGAATCTCAGTATTCCTCATAAGATTGAGATTTATTGAGGTCCCAAATTTCCTTCTTTAAATATCATTTTTATCTCCAGTAATTCAAAACCCATCTACTCTTGAAACCAAACAATTTATATAAAATAATTCTTGTATTACAATTTATAAAACAATAAAACCAAAACAAGCATCAAACTTGCAAATGTATTGTTGGCACTAAATTCCTGACACACACTGGATCAGATTATCTACAGCTAGCAATTACTCTAGTAGGCTTATCACCGAGAGATTGTCTACATACACTGATTCGGGCTAACTACAAAATCTTTTTAAAGTAAATCATTAATAATTAAATACATGTACTTGTACATAAACAAGTTAAGAAAGATTATGTTTATCTGCTTATTATATAATTGTGATTGGCTTTTTATCTAATTCTGAGTGATGCTACTTTTTTGTAACCACAGAACAAATAAAAAAATGAATATTCGGCCTTGCCTTTGATGTTTTACTCACAGGAACAGGCAAAATGTATTCTAACAGATTAATTAGAACTAAACATACAGAAAAAAATAAAAAGGACAATTCTCGTCATCTAAATGTAATAGACATCGATGCTCTCAATGTGCAAACATAAGAGAAAGTAATTTTTTTAGTAGCCCTAACACAAAAGAGGCATTTTCCCTAGTTTTAACACTAACTGCATATCAACTAACGTGATTTATTTGATAACCTGTCAAAAATGTAACATGCAATATGTTGGACAAACACTTCAACAACAAGTTTCTAAAAAAATGAATAGTCATTGCTTTCATATTAAAAATTATAAAGATCCTCAGTTTTCATCTAATATTTCTACACATTTTAACACCCATAATCACTGTCTACTCATTTTTCTTTCATGCCAATAGATATTGTGCATGGAGACATGAACAGACTTATAAAAGAGACTTATTGGATACATAAATTTGATACTTTGTATCCTAATGGCCTTAATACCAATGTATTATATAAAATTGTATAATTTTCTTTTCAATTGTTAAATTGTATCTTTTATAACACTATAATTGTATGTATGACTGTTTGTCTCTATATTTTATTATTTTACTGATTCAGGTTTCATTAGAGACTCCTGTATCTTTTAGATCCTGTCATATATATAGTTGTTGTGATTATGCATTGTTTTTATGACATTACCTAATGACGTAATTTCTTATGAAGTTACATAATGGCGTAATTGTTATTTTAGCCTGTAAAAACATCATCGGTTTATTTCATTTTGTGCCTGAAGAAGCATATATTATATTCGAAACTAGTTGCACGGAATTATCGAATTATCGGTGTTTGTGTGGTTTTTTTTAATCCCAATTCTAACAGATTCACTCATCTGATTTTCAAAGGAGAAAAATCATTACATACATAAGTAGCCATCATTTTTTTGCCAGTCACCAATAAACTGTTTGATGATCTTAAGTTTGTGGAGTTTTCATTTCACAAATTTTGTATTAGAAACTTGCTGATTTATACAACTTAAGTCGGCATATGGAATATTCAATTCCAAAATGGGCAAATGCAGGGCCGCTTTATCTGCCATTTATGTATCAATATAACTAGACAGCCAACAGTACAGAATACTCTTCCAAGAGTATGACTAATTTCTGCAGCAAAAACTAAAGCTAGGAATTCAAATTTTTATTGCACTGACCAAAATTCAAAGTTTTTCTTCACATCTTTAAATCTGAACATTTGATGGGATTTTACCTTTGCACAAAAATCTTTAAATGTTTTTAGTTTTTGCAACAAATCTACAATTGTGATGTGGCCCCAAATGGCCAAGTGGTCTAAAGAGCTCACCATTCTAGATCACTGCCATCTGGCCTTTATCTGTGTATGTTTGAGTCTCTGGCTCAGCTAATGTGAGTATGTAAGAAAGCTTGCCAGTAGCTTCTCGTGGGTCAGTGGTTCTTCCCATGGTTTTTCAGGGTTCTTCCTCCACCAGTTATACTGTTCGCCATGTATAGCCTATCTTGTGCTGAAAATGGCATTAAACCCTACAGCAACAACAATAATTGTGAAATCTACATGGAAAATGCCCTTGATGAGGTGAAATCTACATGGAAAATGCCCTTGATGAGGTGAAATCTACATGGAAAATGCCCTTGATGAGGTAAAATCTACATGGAAAATGCCCTTGATGAGGTGAAATCTACATGGAAAATGCCCTTGATGAGGTGAAATCTACATGGAAAATGCCCTTGATGAGGTGAAATCTACATGGAAAATGCCCTTGATGAGGTGAAATCTACATGGAAAATGCCCTTGATGAGGTGAAATCTACATGGAAAATGCCCTTGATGAGGTGAAAGAAAAGACTTGATCAATATGACAATCCAAAGTTGTCAAATTGGAAAACTGAATCAATATTACTATGGTAAATACACTGTACTACAAAAAAGGATGGCATGTATTCTGACATCTAAAATGTACAGTATTGCTAAATTGTGACAGCTAAAGTTTCCTGTTAAACCCAAACAACTTAAATTTCCTGTTACATTCACTTCTCTTTAAATGTGTGGGGACTACTTTAATGGGTATATAAGATGAATCTTAAACATTATCTGACTTCCTCACAGCATTCAGTAATAGGTCATACAACTTCCAAACCAGTACAAAGCATTTCCTATACCTTAACCACAGTCTTTTCTCCTTAACAAGTGACATAACAAGGCCTTATATTGCTTGCATGGCTTATATAACTTAACCACTGACCATTTCACTAATCACATTTATGTAGTGCACTAAGAAAATTCAGGTAAACTATCTTCCAAGCTATATATATCATACCTATTTTACTACATCCTTGTTAAAACAATATTCTGAAGATAATGGCATAATTAATATGCACATTTATAATGGCATAATTAATATGCACATTTATAATGGCATAATTAATATGCACATTTATAATGGCATAATTAATATGCATATTTATAATGGCATAATTAATATGCACATTTATAATGGCATAATTAATATGCACATTGTCTGACATATATTCCAAGTGATCAAAATAAAAAAAAAACAGCAGGATGTCTGCTAAACACATGCAAGGCTGTATCAATAATGTGTGACTCACTCATTATCAGACCCTCACTAACCTAAACCACCAATATCTTTATAACACAAGTCCATTTTTTAAGTTTGGTCAATATCAGATTAGAAATGCTTCTAGTTTGGGTAAAAAATCTCAGTTAATCAGATTCATGATCTCATTATTATGCAAGGATCTTGCTTCCAAGGGGGTAATAAAGTCAATTAGAAGCAAGATCACCTCATTTGTGTCTACTTTGCTCATTACTAAATTCTTGAAGATATAAACATACATTCATTCATCAGAATCAAATCAGAAACCAGACATCCCAAATGAAGAAAATTGGCTAGGGTTAGCACTTACATGTAGCAAATAGAAACAAGGGTCATTTGACAAAGAAAATGTTTGCTCCCATAAATCCAATGGAATTATCATGATCTACATTACTACAAAGCTTGCTGGGATTCCTTGTCAGGCAGAATGGAATTATCATGATCTACATTACTACAAAGCTTGCTGGGATTTCTTGTCAGGCAGAATGGAATTATCATGATCTACATTACTACAAAGCTTGCTGGGATTCCTTGTCAGGCAGAATGGAATTATCATGATCTACATTACTACAAAGCTTGCTGAGATTCCTTGTCAGGCAGAATGGAATTATCATGATCTACATTACTACAAAGCTTGCTGGGATTCCTTGTCAGGCAGAATGGAATTATCATGATCTACATTACTACAAAGCTTGCTGGGATTCCTTGTCAGGCAGAATGGAATTATCATGATCTACATTACTACAAAGCTTGCTGGGATTCCTTGTCAGGCAACCTGCTGCAATTATGATACTAGATCTTTCAGCTCTGATATTAGTTGACCTTATCCAATGTTATCATCACTCAGCCAACCAAATCACATGATAGAATGCCCTGCTGACCTCTGACAAACATGCAGTATTTGGTGGTGAAATACATTTCAGCTTAAGTTATATGTTTACTGAAAATGATTGGTATTATTCTTAAAAATATAAAATTTCAAAGCTGTATAAGTTGCAGTTGATAATGTTTATATTTATAGTTCAAGTTTGTATAGTAATATTCTAAGTGTTTTATTTCAGGAAAAAATAAAAATAAAGTTTTAAAACAGCTCCAGAACTTATTCATATGCAAGGAAATTTGCTCCAAAGATGCTAATATATTTAGTATATAATCCTATCCTTATTAATTTTATCTGGCTTAAGTCATGGTGCCTTGGAAGTTTATGAATTAAAAATTAATAACAAAATCGTAAATAATGACTGTTTAGAAATATACTGTTTGGTGTAGATAAAAATTGTAAAGTTCTACTATGTCACATGGAATTTTGATGTTGACTTAAACATTTAACTGCATGCTTAATATATCAGAAGATAATTATTTGTTTTTGTATTTCTTTATTACATTTTTGTATCCCCATCCCTCCTTCAGCCCAATGAGAAAGTAGAGTCAATCAAGTGTCTAAAAGATTGAGACAATAAACCATTGTTTTGGGGACAAGCCAACAATAAACTTTAAAATAATACAGTCTGGGGTTCAATGCTTCCTATACAAGAAAATAATATCTCAAATCTCGCAAGTGGGGGGTCTCAACCTATATTCTAGAAGTGTTAATTTTTACATACATTTTTCAATTTCTGTTCTTTTTATTTCCATCAAGCCAGCAAGGAGACTTGCTTTTTTTACATACTTTTATGCAAACAAACATGTTGTAGCCATAAACTGTTTCTATATTCAACTGATTGCAACCACAAAAAAGTCTTTATCCATCAAAGTTTTGTCTATGTTTCAGAGAAGGAATAAATCTAATTCCTCCTTTTAAACAATCTGGATATCACAGTCAAAATTACAAGGCTATCACTGTCTTTTTTCACCTTAATGATCAGGAAAACAACATATCATTGAAACAATTGCAAATAGTCATACTCAATTCATTATTTAAAAAACTGCCTCAAGCACTATGTCAGAGGAAAATGGTAGACATAAGCAATGCCTCATGGTGTGTCTAAATTACACTCAATGATTGGTTAATTGATCAGCATGATGGACAAGTGGCAATAGATCAATTGGGTTCTTATTTATGCCCAGGTCCACACTAATGGTAAATGTAGTTGGTGGAAAACTAGTAGAAACAAAATTTAGAACAGAAGGCTGGATGGTCATCCTCATAATATAATACAATCTGCCTTATGGTAAAGACTTGAAGGACAATGAAGCAACAGCAAATCTGGAACCAAAACAAAATCTCAATGTGGTCAGTTTTGTTACAACTTGTCCTTTGAATGTTTCATATTAAATGTCACAAATATCTAATTTTCAAAACAAAATGTCTCACAAAACAAATCAGAATTTCAAAAGTCATGGTCCAAATACATATTAGAGTAATACTTCACAAAACCAGGCAGTTGTTTTAGGATCAGAAATTTTGCCATTTTATGAGGAGATAAATGCTGAATGCAGTTTTATTCTGATCTGATGCCTTATTGCTACAGCCATGAGATCTATCAAGTAACCATATAGAATCCATGCAGATCTTAGACAGCCTTTAGTGGCTGTTCCGTCTCTGATTACAGATCTCACAAAATGACTGAATGAAATAGTTCTTAATGGCCATACACAAAGATTAACTTGTGCTAAGAATTCACAATGAAAATTATTACATCATGGCTTACATCAGCCAATATAAAGTCAACAGTAGATAAAATACTGATAGTACTTTTTGCAGTCTTTTGTTTGTTATTTATTGGAGAAATTTAAAGATTTTTCATTATCGCAGGAACTCATGTCATGGACTTATTAATTTCAGTCATAAATATTAAATTTTCCAGCAATGTAGACTTAGAATAAGTCAGTGTGGCATCAGACTAAATCAGTTTTCTACAATTTCCTTGTCGGCTACTATAACACCAAGTGTTCATAGTTATTTCAGTTAACATGGAAATGGCAGCAAACCATGATAGTCTTACAACAGTAACTGGTTTAAAATATTAAGTGTTGGAAAAGCCAATATTTAGTGTACCCAAAACATCCATGAACCAAGCACCCATAACAACTAGTAGTCTCTACTGTCATAAACCTTCCATTCTTAGATTTGAATTTGTCATGCTCAATAACCAACCCCCTCTTGATTTTATACTCAACATCTGAGTTTGTTTTTTTTCCCTCTTATGTACATTACTTTGGAAATAAACACAGCAACATTATTTTATTTTGATGAATATATCACCTTTCTTTGTTTATACTTTCTATTAAATGACATTAATTTACAATCTAGCCAAATTCAGTAAAACATCTCTGACAGTCCATGAAATGATGGTGCCTAATCTGACTGAGTCAGCCATAATAATCTGTTAAACTGAATGGCTTTATTCTATTTTAAGTGTCTTCCAAGCACAATGGAAGGATCTTTTGTTCACCAAAGATGAAAACCAAGAGTCACTGATTCAAGTCTAGAATGAACTCAGTAAGATACTTTTATTATAAACTTGGCCAATAATGTTCTCAGTGCAAATAGGGGTGGGCAAATATAATCATGCTTATACCTCTCTTGTGGGTTGGCATGGGTGAACCTACAATAAAGTAGCGGAGGTTTACATTTAATATACTTTCCTTTGATCAGGTAATAAGGTAACCAATTGTTAGGACAGACATGTACCCTGGAGAAATTTCCCAAAATTTTGACATATCCAGGGGTCATGCTACCAGTCGAAGTGGGCGAAAAAGTTATGAAATTGAAAAGGACTTCACCCTCTGATTTTTCTAATGTAATATGACTGTAGATTATGACTTTGAGATGTCCCCTCCTGGTAGCCAGTAAGTTCTGCACAGCAGACAAAGGTAGACAAAGGTATTTACCTGGTATTGGGTATTGATAACAATCAGCTTAAGGCAACAAAGAAATTCTTGCACAACAGCTAACTGACCCTTAACCCTTTTCGGGAGCAAGATATCACTGCTAGATTTCATGAAGTTGGGGCCTACTGTGCTATGATGAAAAAATGCCAAATATTGTTTCTAAATTTAAACATCAATATGCAAATAGAAATTTGCTTTTAAAAATATGATCGGTGAAAAGCATTTTCTAATTTATATCCTATTTTTAATAAATGGAGATTTTAACAGCCGTATTTGCATATTTTCTGTATAAAATCAGTTTGAAACTGTAAATGACATTTTAATGGCGGACATCGCTGCGTACTTGATATACCACTTTATTAAACTGTGAAAATACGAAATATATATATATATATAGTAATGAAGCAAATAATATTTAACCAATCCATATCATTATTACCAGTAGGTAGACAAACCATACATATGCTGAACTTTTAATGGGTTTTTGAAACGAAGCAAGAAAGTGTGTAGTTCTATAACACACACACCCCCGTCTAAAAATAGATGCACTCGCTCTGTGCAAAACCAATTTTTGATTTTTTGGTTGGGGTTAAAAAAAATTAGAGTCCAGTTTAGTTATAGATCGACTTTAGTGCTTCAGGGTGTTGTTTATGAATAGTTACATTAATGTTTTATCTGGAACAATGAAATCCG
This sequence comes from Potamilus streckersoni, assembly GCA_016746295.1. Classification (NCBI taxonomy): domain Eukaryota; kingdom Metazoa; phylum Mollusca; class Bivalvia; order Unionida; family Unionidae; genus Potamilus; species Potamilus streckersoni. The sequence goes on from JAEAOA010001457.1 coordinate 443,794, forward strand.
GACAGTGTGGTTTGAAGTCACCTGTGCATTTATTCCTATGTACATGTATTAAGGGCTGTTTCAAAGAATGCTAGAAATCTTTTTGACTGAAAATTACATGCAAAACTTAAGAAAAATAAAATAATTAAGTGGTAGTTTATTATGCGTTTTTACCAACTTGCATTTACAAGGCTCTAATCTTCTTAATTATATCAGTGAAAATTAACTGCAATGTATAGCTTATGTGATTTTTAAGTCATACAGCCAAAATAAACTGCATTTACTTCAATTCAAAAACACATATTCTAAGCATGAATAGAATGGGTATAAATATAATTTTTTTTATACATGTACAAAATATATTGATACTCACAAATAACAAAATATTTCTCAACTTGAAAATAAGGCATTGCTTAAAACTGTTAAAAGCATACCAAGAAATAGAGCCCATCATTAAAATATGAAAATTTCATCTGTCTATATATATATATATATATATATATATATATATATATATATATATATATATATATATATATATATATATATATATATATATAGTGTTTATTGTTTTAGTCTCGCTTCTCCCTGATTAACTCCCACTTCTCCCTGTTTAGCTCCCAGTTCTCCCTGTTCTGACCAAAAGGAGAAGTCACTTCTCCCTATAATTTAAGTCTTGCTTGACCCCTGCATATCAAATTGAGAGCATACAGGGAGTTCTCTGTCAACCCAAACCAAAATGCAAGCTTACGACAAGCTAGGTGAGCTTGCAAGAAAAATATTTCAAAGTCTGCAAGCTTGTAAATGGGATTTTTTAAAGTCTGCAAGCTTGCAAAAGGAATTTTTTTCAGTCTGCAAGCTTGCAAAATCAAAAGTACTTGATGTAAGCTTGCACATGATTGCATTAATAAGTTGTGAAATTTAAGGGCAGTTCTGCAGGAGATCAGTACTTCTTGAATTCTTGAAATGTTGAATATATGTTGTTCCTAGATCAAATACTCACTATAGGAAACTATACTATCAAATTAAAAGATGTTACTGGCAATCTAGTTTTAATTTATATCATCTTTTCAGTATTGCAAAATGCTACGAACTTGTATTACTTGTGCTTAGCTGGTACATAAATAAAATATATTATTCCAACATTTCTCTATGTTTAAATTAACTATAAACATTATTTATATATATCAAAATAAACTGAATTATTTCTTGAGCATGGCAAATATTACTTTTTCTACAAATGTCTTTTTCTCATTTTCAATTTTTACATATATTGTACATGTTATAGAAAAAAATGAGCTTTTTGGCATAAAGAAAATTCTTTAAGTGATGAACACTCAATTAGCTATACAGTAATTTTGTGATGTAATGGAAGAGTGGGTAAAGATTCCATTTAATAAAATATTGGAAAACAAGAAAACATAGTGCTGATTGCAAAGTTAATTACAGACTAACTTGATACAGCAACATATTTGATAACAAGTACTTATAAATCTATTTACCAATAATGTATGCACCATCAAATATAGTCTCAGTAAATCTTGTAATATTAACTTCTGGCATTAGGTTTATGAAAGAAATGTCATATATTTGTTTCCATGACAATCTGCTGCCAGAAGAAAAAAAATTGTCAGTTATTTAATTACTAAATAAAATTTACAAATATATAGTTTTTGTTTTTCTTTGATAGAGAAATGAGCTAAATAAATGAGCTTTGTGAATTTTGCTTGTTTAAAAAGAAATCAAATAAAAGCATGCAAGGTGAAGTGTGGCTTGTCGCAATAGAGACTTTATTTGGCATCGAATCATAAAAAGCAGTTATGTCCCCTTTTTACGTTTTTTTTAGTAGACTGGTTTACGAACTGTAAATATACATGTAACATATTTAAGTCAAAATAACATAATATAACCATTGTAGCATCCCATTTATGCAGGCGCAATTTTCAAGGTTGAACACTAACAATTTACCTATTTAATTTGGTAAATTTCATTGCCCACTGAACTATTATATGTGCAGTAACCGATCCTATAATCAGAGAGATCATCTTAAATCACGGAGTTACAATATTGGTGAGTAAATTCAAAATTGTCGTACTTTGCCAGTTTTTCATGACTTCAGTTCGGCGGTAACATTTTTCACTTTTATGATTTAAATATGTTTATATAGGACTTTGATTGAGATAATTATTATTTATTGCCAAATCAATGCAGTGCTATCAGTTACCGACAATAGGTTACGAGATTATAAAGTTGAACACACGCTTGGGAATCTCATTTCCATTATTCTTAGGGTATTTTTCTTCTCGCTTGGGAATCTCATTTCCATTATTCTTAGGGTATTTTTCTTCTTGCATATCAAATCAACAATTGTTCAGAGGTTGTTATATTTAATTCTATTCATCCTCAAAGAAGATAGCCATTATTTTATTTCAAAATGTCTTAAGGTACATAATCAATTTCATCAGATTTTGTTGTTCAAAACTCACAAGTGCCATCAATCTGACATATGCCCTAGACATTTCAAAATGAATAGTAAAAATAAAATTTCATGCTCATTAAAAGATGATCTTGAATAACACTGACGATTCCTGGACTTAATAAGTGATTTTGGAATAATGATCTAAAATTGAAATGCTTTTGCTAATGAGGTAAATACTCATTTGTTTTGTTTTGTCCTGATTACATAGTACATTTTCCTATAATACATTTCAGTGGATGATACCTGACTCACACAAGAAGCAGAGGAGGATGCAGAATTTTATTCTGTGGATTTTGTTTAGCAGAAGTGATTCAGAGTAATTCTAATGGCATTCTTGTTTTCACCTAATAGTTTATCATCATGGCTGATGAGAGTGAGTCTATTTGACACCATCCTCCCCAAATGGATTTCCACATGGAAGTAAATTAGTGTAACATTTTCAAAGCAATACATAACAAAAGTATAAGGAGTTTGCACACATAGATCCCATTCATATGCTATTATTTTCATCTGATTAAAGATTATTAAATGATTTGATGACTTCAATCTTTTTTATTGTGACAGTATGATGTCATTCTAATTGATGTTCACCACATATTAACATTTTCATTTTAATATTTGATATTACATATTTTTCGTACATCAAGAGCTAGAAAAATGGAGGTATGTGACGTTCTATAGAATGATTCAATCAATGCCATATCAGTTCAGATGCAACTTAGGTCAGCTTTGTTTGTAAGCTTTCGCCAGCTTCTAATCAGTTAGCTTGTCGCAAGCTTGCTGCAAGATTTCCTATTACTAACTTGTGCAAGCTAGTAGTGGTTTCAAATCTAAGCTTACCACAAGCTTGCAATTAGCAAGCTTGTGCAAGCTAGCTCAAATCTAAGCTTGCCGCAAGCTTAAAAAACAAGCATGCAGCAACCTTAAAAATAAGCTTGCAATTTTCGGTTTGGGAAGTCTAAGAATGTTATAGCAAACAGAATTTTGTATTAAGTCTATGAATATGAGAGCAAACAGGGAGTTTGGGTTAAGTATGAATATGACAGAAAACTGAGTTTTGTATCAAGTCTAAGAAAGTGTGAGTAGACGGAGTTTGTGTTAAGTCTAAGAGAGCAAACAGAGTTTTGTATTTATTAAGTCCACTAATGTGAGCAAAGAAGGAGTTTGTGTTAAGTGTGAATGTTAGAGCAAACAGGGAGCTTTGTATAAAGTCTAAGAATGTTGGAGCAAATAGGCAGTCTCATATTAAGTCTATAAATATGACTCTGAAAGCAAACTGTGAGTTTGTATTAAATCAATGAATGGAAGAGCAAACGGAGAGCAGCAATGAGTCACAAGAATATCTGAAAGATCTTTATAAAAAAAAATCAAGCTGGATTTTGGTCTCTGGCTTTTGTTGTTTTACACTTCCAGTTGTTATTATTGTTGTTTTTGGATTAATGCTATTTATCAGCACATGATACATGGCAGCCAGTATTGCTGGTCGCAAAAGAATCTGAGAAATTCCCAGGATGAACTACCTACGTATGGGAAGCTACTGGCACGCTTTCTTACATACCATCAATGACAAAACCCAAGACTTTAACCCACAAGGACATAGGTGAAATGGCAGTGATAGGTGAATGTCAATGCTTTAGACTACCCAGCCACCCTTTAAATTTTAGTACTACCATTACAAGACATGCTCTGAAGAACTGAGAGAAAAATAATTCATTATATCAGTGGATTGATAAACCCTAGCAACAATGCTGGTCAGGCTGATGGATGGTAAATGTTTTAAAAAAAAACTTATTACCTGCTAAACATGCCATGGCTTGCTCAAGATCTCAAAGACAAAACTATTACCTGCTAAACATGCCAAGGTGTTGCTCAAGACCTCAAAGACAAACTATTACCTGCTAAACATGCCATGGCTTGCTCAAGACCTCAAGGACAAAACTATTACCTGCTAAACATGCAATGGCTTGCTAAAGACCTCAAGGACAAAACTATTACCTGCTAAACATGCCATGGCTTGATCAAGACCTCAAGGACAAAACTATTACCTGCTAAACATGCCATGGCTTGCTCAATACCTCAAGGACAAAACTATTACCTGCTAAACATGCCATGGCTTGCTCAAGACCTCAAGGACATAACTATTACCCGCTAAACATGCAATGGCTTGCTAAAGACCTCAAGGTTAAAGAATTACATGCTAAACATCAGAGGTCTCGCTAGGATTTTAAAACTAGGAGTACAGGACTACTAAATTGGTAAATATATAAGTCCCACTAGCAAAAGTTGCAGTCCCACCAGCAAAAGTTAGTCCCCACTAAGCCAGAAATCATACTCTTACACTTCGCATCCAAACTATCAGTGATAGCAACTTTAGCAGAGTTCTGAATCTCATTGAAATCATCATCATTTTTCTGTTTTACTACAAAACATTTGTCTAAATTTGCAAACAGCATTTTGTCCAAGTCTCTAGATTTCAAGTTCACATGCAATATGGCAACAACCGGAAATGAAATCAATAACAGTGATTGTGCTGGGCTTCGCCAATGTCACAAATTTCAATTATGTTTACATACTGGCCACAAAATATACTATCTGGCCATATTTTTGGCTAAAACATTTTTGGCTGAAAAAAACTGTATATAGTCTTGAGTTTAGAGTTGAGAAATTCAAAGGACCATGGCAGCAAAGTAGCAAATTTGGATATAAAAATGCACTGGAATCAATCATTACATAACCAAATCATTAGGTCATATTAACAAACCACCCTAGCAGTTAATTGTTATGTCATAATCTGCTTATGCTGATATCTGGCCTTGGTACTGTAATATAATCAAACTAGCCCTGCAACTGACTAGCTACAATTGACCAACTCTGAGGGTAGAAATGTAAAATTACTACAGTGAACCACCAGACAGCAATTTAAAAAAAAATAAAAAATAAAACCCCATAAAAATAGTTTTGCTGCAACTTCAATGAAAACTGATCATTTCTGAAGCACTGATATATACTAAGAAATTTTTTTAAAAACTTGTGTCAATGTTCTACAATTCATTTGATGTTGCTGCAGCAATAACCAATGGGTATTTGTTTTTTCCTTCAAAGAAAGCCTTTAGTGGTGCCTTCACATTCACTTTCATCAAAGCAAACTGGCGACCTTCGATCAAAGAAGTCAGCAACAAACTAAAATAAAAGCATTGCTTCAGTTTTCATAGTGATTAGAACATATTTATTTTGCTGCAAAAGTTTCCTCCTTGCAACAAAAAATGTGCGTACAGAGGACTCTTGTTTGGGTAATTTTCTGCGTCCCAAATAAAAAATTTGCATCCAAATATGTGTAATTAAGCATTTCTAAGATCTCTGAACATGCCATGGCTTGCTCAAGATCTCAAGGACAAAACTATTAAATGGAGGCAATTACAATGATAAACTTCCTTAAGAGTGATAATCATCCATCATTTCCATTGAAACCAGAGACATGAACTTTTATCACTAACAATTACACATCAAAACTGTCGATGTCTATTCAATTTTGTCCAATGAAATGTGATTTAATTTTTAAAGATTTTTAGGGATGAGCATGATAATTTCCAATTTTGCATTTTGCAAAAAATTTCATTCTGATGAAAATGTGTACATTCAGGGATTATATTTGGTGTAATGGGTTAAATCATCAATGTGTTCATTAATGAGCACTCTACTTTTTAAAAATAAAAAAAAATTAATTCTGAAATGGATTAAGACATTAATACTGAGGTAATCCTTCAATTTACTGCAAAGGTGAACCAACATTTACAAGTACACCTCATTCCAATATCAGGCATCAAAAGAACAACATCCTGATACCCGTTACCCTTAAAAAACAGCTATTTAAGTAAACAATCGCATGTTAAGCAGCATCAACAATATAACAGTAGTTGCAAAATATTCAATCAAATTATGGGGTTCTGACTGGCCACCATCTTACATATAAATTAACACTTAAACTTAACATGTGATACGTCTTAAGGAGTATACTTTTTATCAGCAGCATTTGAATTTTAAGTTGAGAAATACCCTACCACGTGAACGTGGCGTTGATTTCACGTTTATTCTTGTATTATCTTCTTTTGTGTTATTTCTTTGCCAACTGAAAAGGTTCATCAACATGTTACGTTTCATGCAAATTTGTAGTTTAACTGCTCGCGCTGTTATGTGCACATAATTTATAGCTGTGAAAACCCTCACCGCCTCATCTAACCATATTCATGCTGCGTAAAGGATACAGGTCAAATCCAAATCAAAGCCATCTTCCTGGTGACGACGCTTATTCCTGCTTACAAGCTCTTTTAGCTTGTTTTTCGCCATTATAATCTGCCTTAGCTTCACAAACAACGACTGCTTGCGATCCAATTTCTTGCTTATATGTAATTAACCAGAGTACTCAGATACAATAGGCGTCCAGATCACAATGAGTACATGCGTTTTGGAACTAGTTATCTAACTTTCATTTGCAGTTTTACTCATCTCCATAAATGTTATCAAGGAAGTACAAAACCACATCTCACTTATATTAAACAAGACTAATGGCGGCTTCCTGGTTTACGTTATTACTACGCTCAGTAAATAGTCCCAATACTTTTTTTTAAATGCTTTTTATATACCTCTTCAGGCATATATTGTTTTAGAGTTGTAAAAGCAAAGTCGTTTATATCATTGAAAGTCTTACAAAAATACGTAACGAAATTGAACTTATTTGCAAATACAAACAGGAACCCCAGAACCGAACAACTTCCTCACCGCGTAAGTTCATAGGTCACCAAAAAGTCATATATGGGTCACTAGGAATTGGGCCAAATTTCTAAGCAAGCATGTTCAATAACACACTGTATGTAACTAACCCACTAGCCTATATATCAACTTTGTGTCAAAACTGTATATACTACTTCTATTACTTGAAGCATGAATGAAAACAACAAAACTAGTTGTCGGTAAGATATAATGTATAATGTAATTCTGATTCTAAACAAATTGTGTCGATGTCTGTTGGAGTAAACTAATAGCAAACAACGAAAATTTCACAACGATGACGACAACTATAGCGATAATGATGATTGTAATGATTTTGTCATGTCATTAATTTGCAAATATCCCAGCGGTGACAACACTGAAAGTCAGTGTATACTTTATCGAATAGAACGAATAACTTTGCGCAAAAGTGTATACATACATACATACATACATACATACATACATACATACATACATACATACATACATACATACATACATACATACATACATACATACATATTGAATCAGAGAGCTCTTTATATCAATAAGAGAGTTATGTAAATCCATTAGAAACCTATCCAGTTTAATGACTGCCCTCAATAATTGCTGATATCTATACTAGAATTGTTCAACTTGAGAGCTTGAGCAGAAGGGGGGGATTGGTTACTAGTTTAATACATGGAACGTCCCAAGGGACTCTTCCAGAAAACGCATGCCTCAGACTCAGTTGTTATGAGTTTGTGGTCGTAGCCCCTAGCCCCTAACAGCTGCCAAATATCTAGCAATGATTCCATTGTAGTATATGGGGCCATTATACGGCCAATGGGAGTTATCATTGAAAATCAGCTCGGACCATTATACGGAGAGAATTTATACGGACAAAAAAAAAATCACCCTAGGCCATTGTACGGATAAAGGGAACTTTGTATTAGTACACATTCGACCTGTATACTGACCAGAGGAATGGCACAGGTGGCATGACGTCATGATACTGAACACTGGTCAACACTAGCAATGTACAAGTACAATGACGTCAAGCGTTCGTCGTGTTGGTGAATATAGTGGGGTGTATGTTTTATAAGGTATCACGGTACCAATTGCTTTTCCATAGACCGCAATGCTAATGTTTTGCGAAGTAAATATACTTTCGATCCTACCTCAGCATGCATGTCACACACTGTCACAGAGAACAATGTTAGATTGTTAATTTGATAACATCGAAAATAGGTACTTCATTGCATTTAAGAGATATAACTCTGCTGGAACTAGACAGGGGTAAGAGTTATCTAGTTACACCGGACTCATTTTCAGTCATGTGTACCACATTTTAAAAAAATCTTAAAAAATACAAAATGTGATCTAGATATGAATTAACATAATTATACATGTTGCCAAGAGGCTTAACTTTTTTTAAAGCCTAACAGAAAGTACAACTCTTACATAATGCACCAATCACCGATAGTTTTGTCGTTTATTTCTGAATGCAATGTTCCCTACACCTTAAGCTCCGCCCACCTGGGGGTTGTACAATTGGTACCGTTATACCATAAGTTATATAGGCAATATAAAAAGTAATATATGGAAAGTGGTTATGAAAAGGGTATTTGGATTCTTCTTTTAACTGCACAATTTCTTCCACAAGCTCCTTATTTTTCCAATAATTCTTTTCTTATTATTATTTTCTTTCTTCGTTTGGCATCCAGTCTGGATGACCCATGGCTCTAAACTTGGCTTGTATTTTCATTCAATTTTGATTTAGTTTTTCAAAGTCTTCTTTTTCACTCTGTTTTTCCTCCTCTTTTTTTCCCTTTTATTCAGTTGTTTTCTTTTCTCCAGGTCTCTTATCTTTTTCACTTCTTCCATCACCTTTCTCATCAACTCTTCTACTTTCTTTAATGTCTCCCCCCCCAATCAATAAAAGACCACTCAGTCAAATATAGCACGTCTTCTAGAAGGTAGCTTACTTCAATAACAATATCAAATGCTTATTTCAAAGTTCCCACTCTAACATTGTGAGGCCTTATGAATCTTCTTAACTTTGCCACTTCTGCCATTCCTAACACTTTTTCTTTGGCGAAGTTCAATCTGGTAGCATGTCTAGTTACAATGTCTTTTGTAACCGGATATCTCCATTCCTTTTCAATCTTTTCTACCACATAAATCACATCCATCATCCAAAAATGCATATCTCTCAGCTGATCAAAAAATTTCATCTTGTATTCATTTTAGAATGGCGCAAATGCCATTGATAAAGGTGGTTATAGTCGTCTTTGCATTTGATGCTTTCACGACTTAATGTCCATGGCTGGACCAGAGGCCCTTTCGCGTTACTCTATGCCCTAGGATGGCACACGGCCTTGGCTGGATGACGTCCTAGAGGGTGACATTGCTCTCTCAAAGAGGCTCTTAGCCCTAGTGCTGGTCTTATAGCCCTAGTGCTGAGACTTTTCTCTTATGACCTTAAACCTTATGGTTCACTATTGTTATCCCTACATTGATGTCCTGATCGTGAAAAGGCGGCAACGCCACAACAAAGCCCAGCGGCAACATCCCTTGTATCACCATGTAATTCTCACGGTGTTCTAATCCCGTCTGTAAACACTTCGCTGGTCTTGTAATGTCAGTAACCTTAGTGTACGCTCCCTGAACGGCAAGGTCGCTAATGTGATCAAATTCTGTCTAGTTGTACTATTGGATGTTCTAATGCCAATGTTGTGTCAGCCACCTACGCAAAATTGCCTTATAATAGATTTATGAATTTTGAATATAGGAGTTTGTGTTATTTGAGTTTGAATTTTGTGTACAAAGTGTACTTATGATATCCTGATAAATTGCCAATCAATACCACTATTGATTAGGTTGTTGAATAGTTAGTATAGAAATTTTAACCGAGGTTCGAATGGGTCTTGCTTAGGTAGGAGCCACCCAAGGTCTTGCAAACCAAATGACCTGTAGTTATCGCGCATTTGTTAATTTGTTAACGTTTTCCGGATGGTCTTATTGGACGGCAGCCAAAGCCACCTGGGCTGTCCCTTGATTAGAGGGAGTGGGCCCTTTTTCACAAAAAGGGCTGCGTTGTCCAGATTGGTTTTGTGGGGCAGTAGTTCGAGCTTTCCTAACTACTCCTTGATTTGAAATGCTTTAATTGAAAATTATTAATCTTTTCATAATGGCAAGTTAGGGTAGAATTAGGGTTAGGGCGAAGGGTTAGTTTTGTGGGGAAGCATGTCGAGCTCTCGAAACTGACCCTTGATTTGATAGGTTGTAGTTAAAAATCATTAATCTTTTCATAATGGCAAGTTAGGGTTAGGGTTTAAAAGTTAGGATTTGTTTTTCTTTTTATACTTTCAAAATCAGTAGGGTCTTGTTAGAGAGTGGTCGAAACCACCTGGGCTCTCCATTGATTTGAGGAAGGGGGGCCCTTTTTCTCAAAAAGAGCTGCGTTTTCCGGATTTCCGGATTGATTTTGCTGGGCAGTAGGTCGAGCTTTCCTAACCGCCCCTTGATTTGATTGGCTTTATTAGAAAGTTGTCAATTATGGCGCAATTGGCGAACGCTATGAGTTATATACAATTGGCGAACGCTATGAGTTATATATGTCAAGTACGGACGTGAAGGAAAAGCATCTCTTACACTCACTTCTCATATTATATACTATCTCACCAACGAAACGAGCAGCATAAAACACAAAATATACCATCCACACAGAAACGAAAAGCATAAAACACAACAAATACCATCCACACCAAAAAAAACGAGAAGCATTAAACACAAAATATACCATCCACACCAACGAAACGAGAAGCATACAACACAAAATATGCCATCTCACCAACGAAACGAGCAGCATAAAACACAAAAATACAGTCCACAGCAACGAAACGAGAAGCATAAAACACACGAATACTATCTCACCAACGAACAAACTAGCATTAAACACTTATATGCAATCCACATCAATGAACGCGCATGCACACACACACACACACACACACACACACATCAGTTTACTAGTGAGTTATTTATGGTCACAATACACTACATACACAAGATTGACAAATTGAAGAGTCTCTTTTTTAGAGATCTGGTTAGCCCTGAAAAGGGCTGTTTTCTAGAACTCCAACTGCACCTGGCTAATTTTGGCATCTTCCAGGGCGGGCACCGCACACATATCGCCGTCTCCAGTCATTCTCCCAATTTACATTTGTGACTGGGAGCGCTGACGGAGCTTGACCGTCTTCACTACCCAGTCAACCGTTTGTGGAATATTGAAGACTTGGGCCCTTTGTCTTCGGTACCAGACCAGGAGATGAATGTCATCCTCATTTCATGTCGCACGGGTAACTGTGGTGTTGCTGTTGCTACTGCTGCTGTTGCTGGAGGTGTCCTCACCTCAGGTATCACCTTACACACAAGCCTTACCATGAAGTGAGGCAGGATCCCTAGCTTGTTTTCTTAATCCTCTTTTTTCTTTCCTCCTCTTCCTCAAGTCTGGCTTCTTCTTTCATAGCTTCCATAGCCAGCTCAACCAGGCGACGACTAGCATTCTCCAGGTGAATTTGGAGTTCCAATAGGTTTTGTACGCTGCTGCTCATGTTGTATGTGAACTGTGGTAGCTAGACTTAACTTGACTTGTCGAGGTATTATAGTCGCGTACTGCGACTGTTTGCAGCCTGACTGGGTGGCTGTCCCTGTAAGATGGCGCTTGGCCTTTTGTCATTCTAAGAGTACATCACCTGCCAACGGCAGCCCTGTTACAGACCTCGCCCACATCTACGTCACCTCCCCCCCCCTCACCGTCACAAAAGTAAGTCTACCCTGCTTTATTTCAGCAGGGCAGCCAAATTTTCACCAGTTGTACCAACGAGTGTCCCTGTACCAATGTTGTGTTAGCCACCTTAGCATTTTGCCCAATATTTTAAATTGTGAATTTGTAATAGGTTTTCGTTGGAATTTTGCGTATTGAGCATACTTATAGGGTCCTTTAATAAGTTCCAGTCAGCTTGATGTGAGTCACACGAGTCACACTCTATTCATTAACACCGCTGTGTTGACCTGGTCGTAATTAAAACCGCCTGCCAAAGGATCTTGGTAGGTGTTTGTGTTGTTATTCTAGTATTGTTTGTGTGTGATGAGCCGGGATCGCCTCCTTTAATGATATGTTGCATTGGTTATCTATCTATCTATCTATCTATCTATCTATCTATCTATCTATCTATCTATCTATCTATCTATCTATCTATCTATCTATCTATCTATCTATCTACCTACCTACCTACCTACCTACCTACCTACCTACCTACCTACCTACCTATCTATCTATCTATCTATCTATCTATCTATCTATCTATCTATATATATATATATATATATATATATATATATAAATAAATATATATATATATATAAATATATATATATATATATATATATTTATATATATATATATCTCTATATATATATATATATATATTTCGATATGTATATATATATAGGGAGAGAGAGAGAGAGAGAGAGAGAGATCTTGATTTTGTTGATGTATGCGGGAGATGATATTTGTGGAGTAGCAGGATGGGGATGCTCCTTCCTTTGCTCTTGTCTTGTGGGGGGAGGAGGTTGTGGGACTGTATGGGGAGGTTTGTCCTGATCAGTCCCTTGGTTTCTTTTCCTGTGTGTTGTATTGTAACTTTTATTTAATATTTCCGTGTTAGTGGATGCGTGCTGGGTTTGCGTTTTGTGGGGTACCAGATAGTGCTGCCTGAGTGACCCTTGAGTTGGTTGAAGGCATTGCTGATTACTACACTTTTCTGATGTACCAGGTAAGGCACTTGGCTATTGGAAGTTTGTTATAATCTTTTCTGTTATACCTCTTTTAGGTAGATGGCGGCAGTTTTGGTGCTGCTTTCATGATGTGCCTGGCTGGGCACTTGGCTATTGGAAATTTTATTATAATCTTTTCCGTTGTATCCCTTTGGGGTAGATGAAAGCCGTTTGGTACTGCCTTCAGGATCGGAATTTTATTCCTAGCCTCTTTGATGGCTTTCTCTTGGTTTCCTTAGCCTCTCTTGCCTTTATGTTGATGTATAGTGGTTCGCTGCCGTTTGTGCTGTATTCACCGTTTGGTTATATTCGCAGAGATTCTTGATTTGTCCCATGTTGTTAGGTTGGTAGTAGGTTAAGTGTTCATTGTTGTGGTCCTGTCGCGTCTAGTCCTGTCTTTGTTCTTAGTATGATTTGGTAGTTGTCGTTAGTGTTTTGTTTCGTCCTTAGTGCTGAAAGGTATATAGTTTTTATTCATGTTTAGTGGTTTTGCTTACCTGTGTTGTTATACTGTTGGTGTTACCTCTCATTTTTGTTTGTTGGTTACGGAATTTTTCTCGTTGGGTAGAGTAGTTCGGGAAATCTTTTAGGTTATGCTCTAGGGTTTCCAGCGTTAGGCAGGTGGGGAAGTTATTGTACTGTTTGCTGCCCGGATGGTTCTGATGAGAGTTTTTCCTGTTTTGAGTCGATTTATTATTTGTAATTCCCATGGTGTAAATCGGGTTGGGTCATGGTTGCCTATCCGTACTGTTGTTTGTATTGCGTAATGTGTTCTGCCCTTGGTTGATGATTCCCATTGCTATTGCCATTTCTCGTTGACTGCTGTTGTGATCATATTGTACATTTCCTTAGGACTGTATTCAGATGTTGGATGGTTTGGGAGTTAAGGCCCATCTTGGCTGCCGCATCCGCTTTATCATTTCCTGGTAAGTGTATGAGAGAGGGGACCCAAAGAAAGTCTATCCGTTTTTCTTCTGCTTCTAATCCGCGAAAAATCAGTATAGTGGCCTGTGGTATACTGAGTCTTGTACGGGTAAAGTTATTTACAATCGATGAGAGTACACTGAGTCGGATAGAATGAGGTAGTTAGTGTGACTTTGCTTGGTGATCTTTTATAGGGCTTGGTATATTGCCCAGAATTCTGCAGAATATATGGAACACCAATCAGATAGTCGGTGCTGGATGGTGACATTCTGGGATGGGATAACTACTGCTGCTGCTGCAGATCTGTTCTCCGACTTAGACCCATCTGTGCAGATCTGTATATGTTCAGGGTATTGCACCTCAATTGTTGTTAGAATTTCAGCTAATAGCTTCCATTGGTTGTCTTGTTTTCTGCCCATATGTCGTACTGCCCAATTGATGTTAGGATCTCAGCTCCTCCAAGGGGTTGAGTTAATAATTCTAATTGGCTATGCTTGCAGCGTCGGTAGATTAAGGTCTGTGCATATGGCATGGCATTTGGCGTCCGCGTGTAGTTGTGGTACACGTTTTGGATCGAAATTGTGTGTGTATGTTATGATTGCTTGTCTTGTAAGATGGGTGTCGAAATGAACGGAAATTCTGGTGGCGTATCTCAGTATGTGTTCGTTCCTTCTTAATTGTAAGGGAGTTTCTCCTGTGATGGTTTAGAGCTCCTCTAGGAGGTATTTTGTAATAACCTTGTGCATAGTTTAAGGGCTTTTTACTGGACTCTATTTAGTTTTGCTGAATCATAGATATGGCAGCCTTAGTCCAGTTTTTCTCTTATGAGGGATTTGTAAAGTAGGAGTAGTGTGGCCTGATCGGCACCCCATGTTGTGCCCTTGAGGTATCTAAGGAAATTGATAACCTGTTTGCATCTGGTGATACGTCTCTGTATATAGTATTTCCAGGTTAGTTGGTCATCTAGAATCATGCCAATGTTGTCTAGGTTACGAAGATGATAGGTTGACCCTGTAGTTGTAGTTTGGGATAAGATGGTTTCTTGGTCCGAGGTCTCGAGAATAGTATGTCCACTGTTGTTTTGTTGTTTGCTTTTTTTTGCTGAGATTTCAAAACCTAGTTGTTAACCCACCTGATAGTTGAGTCCAAATCTTGTTGTAGATTTCCGATATAAGGGGTGTTGAGGGGGATTCCTCCCATCCAGATTTCGCAGTCATCAGCGAATTAGGAGACTTGGATGGGTGGGGTGATGTATTCAGAGAAACTCTCAATCATCAAATTGAAGAGGGTAGGAATCAGTAGACTGACCTTTGGTATGTCGTTATCTATGTTGTGGGTTGTGGATGTTAGATTTCCTACGTGACTTTAATGTTCCTTCTTGTGAAAAATCTTTCTATCAGATTGTGTGCTCTTCCTGTTATTCCATATTTGTTTAGCCTGGAGATGAGACCTTTACTCCACACTAAATCAAAGGTCTTTTCTAGCTCCAGGAATACGGCGATAAGGTGTCTTTTCCGCTGGGATCTGTTGTTGAAGGCTTGCTTTATATCAGCTTCGAGTCTTAGAGGTTGGTCGAGAGTGAATCGTCCGCTTCTGAACCCACTTTGATTTTCCGAGAGTAGGGCATGTTCAGTAAGATGGTGTTTGATCCTGTTATTGACCATCGTCTCCATTATTTTACAGATGGCGTTTGTGAGAGAGATAGGCCTATATGATGTGGTTTTTGTGGATCTTTTCCTGGTTTTGGAAGCGGGATTGCTAAGGCCTCATTCCATTTAACTGGTACATTGCGTGTATTCCAGATGTTATTAATTTGGTCGATGACAATGAGTTGCATGTTGGCAGTAGGTTATTGTGCATGCTCTATGTGATTTGGTCAGGTCCTGGCGATGAGTTCTTTTCTGTTTGAGTGCTTGGTTC
Source organism: Potamilus streckersoni (assembly GCA_016746295.1). Taxonomy (NCBI): domain Eukaryota; kingdom Metazoa; phylum Mollusca; class Bivalvia; order Unionida; family Unionidae; genus Potamilus; species Potamilus streckersoni. The sequence continues at coordinate 459,686 of JAEAOA010001457.1, forward strand.
CATTCTTGTATGGAGAAGAAGTCATTATGTGGGGATGATTGCTTTAGATGATCTGGAGTTTGAACCTAGAAGAGGTGTGGGTAGTTAGATTCCACCTGTCGTCGCTGCTCTTTGAAAGCATCAGTATGATTTAGATCACAGCTGGCTTGTGCAAAAAAAGATGGCTAGTTTTTATGCTCGCTTTTGGCTCGTGGGTTTATCATGGGAACTCTCCCTTTGATGGCTTTTATCTTAGCCCATGCTTCCCGGGAGGGGGTGCGATGGTTGAGGGTGGAACAGTACTGACTCCAGGATGAGAGTTCTCTCTTTTTATGGTCGCCTTGGTGCGCATTTCATGTGTTTTATACTTTGTGAAATCCTTGGTTGTTTTTGTTCTCTTGAATTTAGTTAGAGCTAGTTTTTTCTGTTTTCTGACAGTTTTACATTCCGATGTCCACCAGGGAGGTTTATGTGTCACTAATTTTTCCGTCATTCGGGGTATTGCTACAAGGGCTGCCTCATTGATGCTTGTTAAGAGATTTTCGTAGTATATGTTTGGATTGGGGTGTAAATGTACTTCATTTCCTTGTGTTGTAGGTACTTCTTATAGACGGGCCGGTTGGCTTGTGCTGTTTTCCATCTTTGGGGAAGGTTTGCTTTTCTCGCAGGTATACGGTGAAGACGACGGGAAAGTGGTCGCTTCCGATGGTGTATTCATCAATTAGCGATTTTTTCTATGGGTGTTGTGGCTAGTATTATTTTCAGGTTAGAGAGCCGTCCATTTGCAGGGCATATGCGGGTTGGGTGCCGGTATTGAGGATTATTAGTCGCGTCCCTCTAGCGAATTTCTCGAACCGCTCACATCTTATATCTCTGTGTGTGCTTCCCCAGTCCTTGTTGTGGGCATTTGAAATCTCCACAGAGGAGACTAAATCTGCAGTGGTCTGCTATTATCTGTTTGAGTTAAGGTGTAATGTATAATGTGTATTTTTTTTTACTTTGAACTCCTTGATATTCTAGTTGAGGAGGTTCTTCCATGGTTGTGATGTTGATATCTGTTGCTTCAGCTATGCTGTTGTATATATTTGTGAGTAGTCCTCCACCTCTCTCCCCATTAGATCTGTGTTTGGTAAATGTCAGGTGATAGTCTCTTAGTCTGGGTGGTTGCGGTTTGTGTTGTGGCAGTAGTATTTCCTGAAGACAGATGATACCGGTTAATGTTGAGTGTTAGCAATGGCTACCGCTAATTCCGCATAGCAGCAAGGAGGGTGAACCCTACAACTTTTTCCTCGAGTCCTTTACGAAAAAAAAAAACGTTCCTACAGACGTTGAAGAAAGGTCAACAACGCTAAACCAGTCTTTAACTGAGTATATTTCCATATGGTTAAGAACTGGTAGTATAAGACGTTTAGGTTAGCTCAGTTTTATTACCCTATTGTTGACGTATTTTTTTCAAGAGTTCGTTTACTTGCAAAGCGACTCAGTAGTTGTCTTTTCATCCTACCTGCTGCTCTGGATTAACCAAAGATTTTATCCAGATCTATACGATATCTAGATCTTGTGGATCATGTAGATTTATTGTTATAAATCCGAATGGAACAGCTTGTACTTTTGAAAAGAAGTTTTTAAATTTAATCATGTCCATATTCCCTGAACACCATGTATAATAAATATTATGTAGAGTATAATCATCTACTCCATTAAACACAACTAGAATATTACATTTATCTCTGATCACCTTAGTTATCTGTGTTTATCATTGTGTAAAATAAATCACGTCTGTGTTTTTATGTCTAACTCGAGAAAATATTTTAGCTGGATTATATTGTTTGTCCAACATCACATCATCGTACACTACGAGATTACTAATGAAACCATCTAAGTCATCAACAACAGTCATTAGTAATCTCCTCAGTTATTACGTAATCTATAATAAGCCTATGTAGTTGAGGTGTTCGTCTGATGCGAGATACTGCAATATAGACAAAGTTTGACCACTCGATTTGATCATCTACAATCCAGATATTTGTATCAGAGATAGTTAATCCCTGCGATGAATGAATCATTATAGCGTATCCTAACGTCCATGGTGATTTATACATGCCGAATGCGCTCTGAACAATATGGACAGCGACCAAAACAATATCATTTAATACCAGATTTTGTACTCCACCACCAGGAATTTCAGCTTCAATATTCTGTCGTCGAGTATCTGCTGGGTGATAATATAATGGTACAGGTAGATGTGAACACTTTTCTTTATGTAACGTAAATAACTTCCTCTGCAATTCATCACGAACTATCTTTCTACTTGCGACTATCAAATCAGTGGGTCTCTATAAAGTCCAAATATCATTCAAAGTAAATTCTTGAATTACTTTACACATTATCTCACATTGTATTTTATCTGGCTGTAGTCTGATTAACCTTTTAAGTTCTTTCAACGGTTCTTCAATGGCTCTATGGTCATCATGTATTTCTTCATAATAATCTACATTATTCTTTAGCCATTCATGTGGAGACTGTCCAACAAACGGGGGGTGACCATGATCGCCACACATAATAACAGCAGTATTTTTATCAATAACCATTCAAGAAATGTTTCTAGTGTTTCTAGCGACACCGTGTCTATCTCGTCCCATATAATATACTTAGGTATGTATTTTTCACCCACTCGCTCAGGAGTTCATGTTTCTCGCACCATCTAAAGAAACTATGATATGTGCATGATTTAACTTCTCATTCATTTATTTTTCTGGCGAGTTTATGCGTAGGCGTCAAAACAATCATATCTGAATGGTTGTTCATAAATAATTTAATCGCAAGAGTTGATTTACCTGACCCTCCACACCCATTAAGATAAACAGTCTTATGTCTAGCCAAAGGATCGAATACAGATGGTGCAGATGACTTTGATATTTGATTACTATTTTTGTAATATATTTTCTTAATTTCAACGTCAGCAAATTCTGAATAACTGAGTATATTTTCTTGCTTTATCCTCCATGTCCTCCGCTCACCATTACCTAGTAGCGGATTTAATAAATCCTTTTATTTTTTTTTGTTTATATAAACTGAATCCGTAGCGACTCTAACAGCGTAACGAGGAAATCTATTTCTCGTCGATAGTAGATTTATAGAAACATCGGCTAGCATTGAAAGATGATTCTCTAGAGAATTTACGAATTATAACACAGTCAGAATTGTAAGGTAGGAAATACTGGTATTTCTCCTAAGACTCCTAAGTCGGTCATATCTACTAACACAGGCACTGATGAAAAAAAAATACGTTTAAAAATATTATCAATGCAGCTGCCAGATATTTTGGTATTTGCATGCCTTCAGTTCAGTATGTAGCTGATGATAAACGAAAATGCATATTCAAAAAAGTATGACTAAAGGATTATATTTGAATACGTATATTAACTGTGCACTCTTAACTTAGAACATTATTTTTTTTTACTGTATATAGTTCGACTCTATTAATCTTGCCAAGGGTTATCTTTAACTATAAGTACAGTTCCTGACTATGTCAGGGATCTCTGTCCTCAGTTCCGCTGTCATTTATCACAGAATCAAATAACATAATCTTTCTCAGTTGCATTACAGGATTGTCTATCTTTTGTTTCTTTCTTATTCGTGATTCAATGTACTTTTTATCTTTTCGATTGAACGCGCAAGATGTGTGAATAGCTTCACCTGTGTGTCATCTACAACAGCTGAAGATTCTAACATGGAAATATAAATTGATTTTACGAATCGGTAATTGGAAGGCAATATAAATTCATTCTGAAATTATTTTCTGCTGTAATGATTCAAAGTTAAACATAATCTTTTCAGGCTCAAAATTACGTGATAAATTTATTCCGTCATTTTTTTTTAATTTTTTAATAGCAGAAACGATATCATCAATATTTTCACTGTTCATATATATATATATATATATATATATATATATATATATATATATATATATATATATATATATATATATATATATATATATATATATTTAAAATAATAATCAAATTTTACAAATTGTAGCCCCTAGTGGGGGACTGTTTTGAGATGTTTTGAGGATGATTTTTGATTATATACAGATACTTATGAACTATATTTATATGATTATATTTATATATAGATGATTATGATTATATACAGACTATTATGATTATATATAGATGCTTATGAACTATATACAGATATTTATGAACCATATACAGATACTTTTGAACTATATACATATGAATATGAACTATTTACAAATGATTATGATTATATGCAGATCATTATGAACTATTTACATATACTTATGATTATATACAGATGCTTATGAACTATATACATATGCTTCTGATTATATGCAAATGATTATGATTATATACAGGTGCTTATGAACTATATAGAGATGCTTCTGATTATATACAGCTCCTTATGAACTATATACAAATTATTACATACAGATGCTTATGAACTATATACAAATGAACATGATTTTGATTTTTGATTTTTGCAGACGGCACAAACTTATCTCTAAGAACTTATCTCTAACAACTTAATTCTAAGGACGGCACAAACTCTATTCGATCTCCTAAGTTGTCAAACAACATCTTAAGATCAGAGGTTACATTTAACGATTGTTTGAATATGAATATGATCAATATATATGAACATGATTTTTGATTATTTATTTTTTGCAGACGGCACAAATATAAACTTATCCTAGCGGGGATTACCTACATCCAGCAGATTGAATACATTCACCCATCATAAACCATGTGAGTGATACAAAAGTGTACCACGCTAATTGGTGCATGGCGTCTGAGTGTATTTAATCTTTCTAGACTTATTCCCCCACTTTAAATAGAAAAATGGCATCAAATTGCCCAACGTCGCCATTACTGGCTGCCACGAGATTCGAACCTGCGTCTTTATATATCACAGTCATACGCTTAAACCACTAGACCACGGACCTGTCCTACATACTCTTGGTTAATATATCGTAACCTATGTTCGAGAATGCACAGGGAAATTATGTACGAGCAGTAGATACTGAATACAAATTATTATTTTTATATAACTGTAGCGTGAATTTGATTTAATTTTCAAACATAATACAAAAAAATATGCCATACATATAATCACATTGTATTTTCTGCATGAGTTATCGTGCGTTAAAGGATGTTTTACGAAGCCATAAATAACTTTTGACCCGAGATACGTAAATTAACTCGAATTTTAGGTTATAGAGACAAATATTTGTACCAGTATCTCTTCCTGTTGCACTTTTGTTATTCACTAAGACTTAATTGTTTGTGAATAACATATAAATAGGTAATAATTGTCTAGCAAATGATACATTTTGCCTTAATCCAAACCTCGACTTCGCACTACAATGCCTGCAAAGGGAGATAATTGAGTATTTCTCAACATAAATACAGAGCATTGTTATCGCGCGTTTTTATAAATTTCTACTACCAATCGATACAAATTGGTAGTTTTTATCTGCTTTTTGAGGAGAAAATATATTTTTATAATAAATTTGCAGACAGACATGGTAATTAATAAAATATTTATTTTATCTTTGTTTTGTTAAAAAATATAAAAGTATTTTTCACGATTTTGTTTACTTGTGAACAGTTATTCAATTCAATTAAACATCTATTATATTTATTTTTAAAAATGAATAATGGAGAACCTCACTCAGCTAAATTAGCTCGAGAGAGACGAGGCAATTGAAAAATATTTATCTGTTCGTGATTCTGTTAAGCAGCAGCTACAGTCGCGTCAGGAATCTCAAGTTGTATTTGAAGAGGATACAAAACAATTATTTAAACCTATCACTGACAGCACTAAGGGTATTCTACCTGTGTTATAACAAACCGCTGAGGCAACTGGAAAAATAGCAGAAAGAACCAAGAAACGATTCTTAGAGATCTTCCTGCCAAAATAGCTGCTACTCAACCAATGCAAGAAATACTTGAAGGCGCTAAAGCACCAGCCTCTAAACAAAAGAGTGTTGCAGTGAGTAGTGCTGCTGAACTGTTAACTAAATTTAATGAAGATAATGTTAAAAGTAATTAATGGAATTGAAAATCTAGATAAATTAGCTGAGTTTGCTGTGGGTGGTTTTAGTCAAAGAGATAAATTAATGAAACCTGAATACACAAAAGATATTAGAACCCGTGAACAATGGCAGAAAGTATTATATCGCATACTTATGAATGTTGAACGAGTTAAAAGTGATAATCCATTATATCAGAATTATATTAGGGCAATTAATGAATTAATTCCATCAAGAAAAGAAGAAGCAGCAAAACCAAAACGAAAATATACAAAAAGAATGCAGCCAGGTTCTGAAGCAGATTACCAGAGACCACGCCTTCATGGTACAGAAAAGGTCTAAGACATCTAGGGACAGTTTACTAATATCGCCTATGTCTAATTTTGATTTTCTCGATGCTGCTAAAAAGCTAAAATAAAACTTTCAGAGGTGTTTTTATGCGCGATCAATTACCAAAACAACCGAACAATACTGAAACATATATTATTAATCTGGATAAAAACTTTAGATCAGGTACTCATTGGGTTGGATATGCAATTGATCCACGTGGTATTATTTATTTCGATTCGTAGCGCCTCCAAAGGAACTTTTAGACTATGCTAAGCAAAGTACTCCAATCTGGTATTCAACGTTACCTACACAAACATTAACTGATCCACCAATATGTGGTCGTGAAGTACTTAATGTACCTGATGCTATATCCCTGGTACCGCCAGGAAAACCACCTCATAAAGTCGTGCATGAATATACCACACTGTTACATTTCAACATACATCAGTAAATATAATGGTAGATATTTACGGAAGATCTGCTCGTGGTAAAGCTCATCAGCAAAGTGATTTATCTAAATATGCAACCCTTGATCAACTCAGAAATGAGATTGATGATTTATTAAATATCACAAGTGTGGATCAAATTGAAGTGGTTGTTTTTCAGGATAAACAAGGACGATTAAAGACGAGTAATATACAACTACCAGACGTACTTATACGAACTCCTGCTTCAGTTGCTGATAATATCGTTACTTTCACTGATCAGATTAAAATACAAGATTCCGGTAAGTCAGTTAACGATTATATCAGGAAGGCGGGCGATGTATTTAGTGGGACTGTTATTATGAACAAAAATAAAATTACAGATCTAGGATGTCCGTACTTAGCGTTGTAGATTTTAGAATATCCACTACATCTCCATCAACTGGTGATTTTTCTAAAATTGTGTCTGTGTTGTTAGATAAAGATTCTGAAGTAATGTTTACGCTGAAATCATCGAGTAGAAGTTTGTCTTAAACTAATTACTGGTGGTGTTTGGAATTTGTAACTCAATTAATTACTTAACGTCATAGTATAATGGATCGAATAACTACGTCATCTATCGACGTTAAACGTCACAGATATAATCAAGTTTGTGAATGCCTGACCAAACTATAAAAATACCATCGACCATTATACAGTAAAAGTAAAAAAAGAATATCGTAGACGAATGGTTGTCATTGATATAGTTGTGTACTCAGTTTCTGTTATTGTCGCTGAAGCCGGATTAATATTATCGACATTAACAATGACAGCACCATCAATTATAACAATTACTGTTTCAACTTCAACGACAATAGCAGGCATTCTTAGTATTATTGCTAAAAATATAGCTACATATGCGAATGATAAAGTGCGTGAGTATATGATAAAATTGCACACAGCAACAACAACCTACTCTTAACTGCCTGGGTGTATTTCCACGTATCTCAGCGATGGTAAAATATCTGACGAAGAATTCGCAACGATAATGAAAACCTACGATGAAACATCAGAATCGATAATGATTCTGATGACAATAACCAAAGTAAAAGAAATGGTTAACAATAACAATAATAACAATATCTAATCATCGCTCGGATATTGAGTCCTTTACAACGTCAAGAGAGTTGTTACAGCAGATTGTTACTAATTCAACTCCTTCAAAAACTACGATGATATCAATATGTTCGACCAATCCTGAATTCAGCGTTAACTTTCCAACTGCATTTCCAGTAAAAGAGATAGCATTAGCTCAGTTACGGGTTTATTATAGCTGGCCTAATATTAGCTCAAAACCATTTGGTGGACTACAGCCAAATAATTCACTAGTATTCGCAAATAAAAATAAATCTGATGGAACTCCCGATTGACAAGTAGTTAGTATTCCAACTGGCCGTTATCAAATAGAGTAAATCAATAAAGAATTCCAGAACAGAATAAAACTTTTACAGGAAAAGAATATAAAATAGCAATTACTGTATAAGAACCAACATTATTGTCGGTGATTAAAACAAATTCTCCTGATCATGCTGTAGATATTTATCAAATTTAAATCAGATCAGTTATAGGATTACCTGATGTTGCGTCAGCTTATCAAGGACCACCAGAACCACAGAGATCCGACTTTCTCATAGATGTTAAAAAATTTATACAACTTCCAAGTTATCGAAAAGTAGAAGATGCTTATCCGTGGCGACGATATTTTGGTGATGGAGCTATACATGATATAGATATAACAGAAACTTATTTTACAAAAACAGTTTATGGTAAAAAGGTATAATAGCAATACTTGATATTGATAAAATATATTCATATGCTAATACAAAAAAATACGTCGACAATAGGGTAACAAAACTGAGGTAACCTAAACGATTTATACTACCGGTTCTTACCCATATGGAAATATACTCATTTAGAGACTTTGGTTTAGCGTTGTTGACCTTTTTTCAGCCTCTGTAGGAACCTTTATTTTTCGTAAAGAACTCGAGCAAAAAGTTGTAGGGTTCACCCTCCCTGCTCGCATGGATGGGGATTAGTTCCCGACAGTTCCATTGCCAGATTGTAATTCTGTCCCTAGAGTTAATGGGGTTGCTCCTGTTGGTAGTTTGGTCGACCGGTACCTGTTGGCTGTTCGTTGTTGTGTTGGCCCTGATGTGCATTTTGTATTTGTTCCAGTGTTTTTGTGCAGTGACCTTGATACTGTTGATTTATCTTAGGATAAGGTATTTCTTCCTTTGTTGATCGGAACTAAACCATTTGATAATGTTGGTGTGTGTTGTTGTCATTTTGAATTGACCTGGGTGTAGTTGTCTGAGTTTGTTGGCTAGGGTTGTTTGATTTAATGTTTGGAGTGTTTGTCCCTACTGCTAATGTAGAGTGGCATCTGTCGCTGTGGTGTTGGTGTTTCTGGTTTGCTTCGTTGTGTTTGTCGTGCTTGAAATGATGGTATTGATGGTGTCGTTATTATTGTATTGGTATTGTGCTGATGTGTCCTGTTTTGTTTTCCTGTTGGACCTCCTTTCCCTTATTTTCTTGTGCTACATCTTCAAATTCTTGGCTGTAATCGAAGTTGGGAAAGTGTTTTTGTTGATTTGCTCGTTCCAGCTCCTTATTTGGCCATTGGGTGGTTATCTGTTGTTTGTGAGTAGCTTGAAGGGCCAGGTTGCGGATTGCATGTGATTCTTTGAGTGGTGGAGCTGTTTTGGTCAAATTTCTGTCCCTGTTTATGGATGTCGTCTTTTGCATGTCTGGGGGGAGTGGTGCTTTCTGCATCATCTCGGGTAGTGGTATCCCATATGTGTATTGGAAATTTCCGCTTTCTGACAGGTGTTTGAAGATCTTTAATGACGACCTCTACTGTGTGTATGTTCTTTGTTTTCGGTGATTGGGCGTGTTTGGTGAAGGTTCATGTGGCCAAGTCTACTACTTTTTGATGATCTATGCTGTTATTTTGACTTTATTTAAAGAGGGTAAGACAATTAACTAGGAACTAATCTAACTTGAGTCCCTCATTCAAAGGAATTTACTTTTTTTTACTGCATCTCTGAAGCCATACTGGGTTTGGAAAAAAAAAATAGAGTGGGCATTTCTAATCTCAACTGGAATACTATTCCAGAGCAAAGTTCTAGAGTATTGGAAACATTTTTTAAAATAATTCCTTATTTGGTTTTGGAATTTTGTAATGTTTGGTAGACATTGATCGCAGGTGAGGAGTATTTCCGGGTAGCCTATACTTGAATAGAGATTGTAAATATTCAGGAGCACTATTATTGGCTATTCCTGTACATTGATTTGGCTTTTCTCAACAGATTCGGTCTTTAATATGTAATATTTTTAACTTACCAGCTAAGTTTTCCTTGCTTTCTTTCTGGATTAATATTAATTCAAAAGCTCTTTTTTGGAGCTGTACAAGCATTGCTAAGTTTTTATCATTTGAATTACCCCATACTGTATTACTGTAGTCTAAATATAGTTGTATGTAACTGTTATAAAATAGTTTTCTGTGCTTTTCCGGGAGAAAGTGTCTTATCCTAATGAGAAGCCATAAACTTGAATTAACATTTTTTTTACTGATATGTTTGATATGTTCAGTCTATGATAGTTTATTATCTACCAAAACACCAAGTAGACTATCCTGACAGACCATTTGCAACCTTTTATCCTTCCATGTCAGACATAGTTCATCACTATCAAGTTTTGTTCTTTTTTTGCGTGTTGAGATAAGTAATATTTTAGTTTTACCAATATTAGCCACCATGCCATTGCATGTGCACCAAGTGTCCAGTCTGTTTAGGGCATTCTGTAGAGAAATTTCGAGTTCATGCTTTGTGGTTTAGATGTCTGACAATGTTGCATAGAGATATGTATATGATACTGAGTCCCTTACTACAAGTGGTAGGTCATTAATAAATAAAATAAACAGTAACAGACTCAGAATTGAACCTTCTGGTATTCCACATCTAATTGTCCCAGGTTCTGACAGAACATTATTTATATAAACATGTTGTGTTCTCTCACTGAAGAATTAAGTAAGCCATCTAACTGTGCTTTCATCACACTGGTAGATTTTCAGTTTCTTTAAAACGATTTCATGATCCACCATGTTAAAAGCTTTCCTGATATCTACAAATACAAAACCTATTATTCTAACTTGGTCAAGTGCTTGAAGCCATTTATCAGTTAGGGAGATCAAGGCAGTTTCACATGAATGTTTGTTTAAAGCCTTATTGATAAGGTGTAACAGAAAGTGTTTGGTTAAATATGATATGAATGAATCATGGACATGCTTTTCAATCAATTTTGACAAGTTTGGTAGTATTGAGATTGGCCGGTAGTTATCCGCATCATCCTAAGGACCAGATTTGTGAATAGGAGTTACTTTTGCAATTTTCCATATTTTGGGGACAGATGAAGTTGCAATACATGTACTTAAATTGATTATGAGTGTTGTGCTATTTACAATAGCAGAGACAGAATATTTAACAAGACATGGACCAATATGATCAAGCCCTGTAGCTTTCTTAGTATCAAGTTCACTGAGACATTTCTTAACAAACTTTTTCTGGTAGGATAGAGATTTTGCTGCTGTAGAATAGTTCATTGTTTTCAATCACTGGGGTTTTTAACATTGGTGAAAAAAATCATTGAAAATATTAGCAATGTCATTGTCATCAGTGACTACAGTGTCATTCACCAGAAGTGAGTGAATTTTATTTATGTGATCTTTGTTTGTTCCTCAAGTGAGTTCTTTGAAGACTTTCCAAATGCAGTTTTTGTCGCTCTTTTTGTTGTCAAGCAATGATTGATAATAATTTTGTTTAGCTTTTTTAATCATACTTGTTATTTTATTTCTCCAAGCTTTATATTGTGTATGTTTTTCTATAGCCTTGAGTTGGTCTCTTGTTTTCATAGCATAAAGGATTTCAGTTGTAAGCCAATTAGGTTGGATTTCATTCTTTACTCTATGTACTTTCAGTGGTGCATGCTTAGACAACATCCATCAATAAGTCAGTCTACACCCCCAGAGCTTCATCTATGTCATCAAAATTTTGAATCAAACTCCATGGAACTTTATATAGGTCATTGAGAAATTGGTCTTCATTACAATTTTTGATCTGTAAGTAATAGTTTTGTGTGTATTTTTCTTATTTCTCTTGCATTTAACCTTTCTTGTAAAAAATTAGGATAGTGGTCACTAAGACCAACTTTTGGTATGTTAACACAAGCTACATTGTCTGGTAGGTTGGTATGAATGTGATCTTGATGTTTCTGTGACACTAGTGGGGTCATTTACCATCTGTACTAGGCCTAATGATTCAATAAATTCTGTCCAGTTCTTCCTTATTTAAGTATTGAGAAGGTCCTTATTTATATCACCAAGTATATATGTTTATTTCTCCTGTGCAAGAACATTTTCCATTTGTTTCAAAAAGTTATCATTCCGAATTGCATTGGAAGAAGGTGGCCTATAAATGAAACCAACTAGAAATGATTTTGCATTATTTTGATAAATTTCCATCCAGATACTCTCAATTTCTTGTGACTCCAAGTCAAGTCATCTTTCTGCATTTACCTCTTCCCTAATGTATACAACAAGACCTCCCCCTGCTGTCTCTCTGTCCCTGCATAATGGTTTATTGTAGCCTTGACAATGAAATAGATCATCATTGTGGTTAGCATTTAGTTTGGTTTCAGTGAGTCCTAAAACAGCTATATTATTTTCCTTGGAAGATAACATTAACTTAATTTGGTCTATTTTTCCCACTATACACTGTACATTTAAGTGACCTATGTTAAAACTCTTTGTATTTAGTTTCATATCAATTATATGTATGTCATGCAATGGGTTACCCCCGTAGATTGTCTCCATACTACTTTTATCATTCTTACATTCTATTTCCATACTTAAATGTTCATATATATTAGCATCTTTAAAGTCACATACAGACCCTGATAATCCATTATTATTTGCATCTACAACAGTGTCCATTGAATATTTAGAGTCAAGAGTCTCTCTAGGTAAGTTTTGATTTGTTATGGATGAAGCATTGGTATTCTCCTCTTAGCCAACTTCCTAGTATGTATAATGCATTGATTGACAGAGTCTTTGTTTGTGTCCAAATTTATGGCATCTGAAGCACTCAGTCTGTTTGCCATGATGGCATACAAGTATCATATGCCCAGTTTCCACACAGTAGAAACAGTACTCTTCATTATAGTATTTGAAAATGGGAGCATGCAGACATGTTGATATTTCTCAGTAATTGAGAGGTTCCTTTTCTGCTCAAATGAATTTTGTCTCTGTGGTAGAGACTTAGGTTGATATCCTGGTTCTGAAGAAAGACGAGTATTGAGGAATGTACTGTAGGTTGAGGTCTTCACATAGGTCAATTATCAGATCATTAATTTCTTTCACCTTGATGTCAATAGAGTGGTAGACCTGATATGATTATTTTACATGTATCTGGACTGCAATACCAAGCAGCATACAGTGGGTGTTGAAGTTCTGAGTTGTCCATAGTGGGTGGGTTGGGTAGGTTGTTTTGTGGCTAGCGGGCCAATGGCGGTCTCTTGTGATTTGCAGGCAAGGCCCCTAATTTTGTTTTGTAGATGCATTTCTTTTTTAAGTTGTCGTCTGATTGAGTGATCTGCTGCTATTTTCCTTTTTCTGCGGGGAGCCATTCTGTGTTGATATGTTCAGTATGAATGGGCTTTAATTTACCTCTCTATGTGCGTTCTTACCTTTATCTTTTTCATATATTAATGTGATATGGGTTAGGTGGGTGGAAGGGGGAAGGTGAGAGAGAGAATTGTTATTAGTACTGTTTTAAGTAGATCCATCTTTATTTTAAATCATCAGTGTTTATAAAAGGTGGACGAGATATTGACAATATATAGATATATAATCAATTGTGAGTGCTAAGATGTGATTTATTTAAATAAATGGTGGATATAGGATATTTTGATTGGGTTAGTAAGTGTGATTTGTATATACTAAGTTTGCTTAATAGCTAACCTGAATGTATACAAGTCTTGCTGGTGGAGTTGAGTAACTGGATAGATAGTAGTGAGTGCAAAGGTTAAATAGGCAAGTACATGGGTGAAGTATTAGTGTCTTATAGTTACAATTAGTTAACTGTGTCTATATCAAGGATACAGAAGGGGAGAATGTGTTTATGATTAATTGCAAATAATTCTGGTGTTAAAGTAAATTAATTTGAATTAATTTTATCAAATTAAATCAATCCAAATTAATTAATTAACTAGTTTAATTCAAACAAATTAACTTAATTCAATTAAATTAATCCATTTAACTCAAATTAAATCAATCAAACTAATTAAGTCAATTAAATCTAATTAAATTAAATTGACCTAAATCAACTAAATCAATCAAATTAAATCGATTAAACCAATCTAAATCGATCAAACCAGCCTGAACTAATCTAAAATAATTTAAATTAATTCAAACAAATCTAACTAAATCAATCCAATTCAACTAATTCAATCAAATTAATTAAACAAAACTAAATTAAATTCTTTGAACTAATTAATCCAAATCAGTCAAGTCAATCAAATTAATCCTAATTAATTCAATTAATTCATATTAATTAAATTAATCTAAAAAAATTTAAACCAACCTAAATCAATTAAATTGATCAGTTAAGTAAATTAATTAAGGTATTTTAGTGCGATATAAATAACGATTGCTTAGTTTGGTTAGGGGAGGAGATGAATTTGGTTAAATAAATATATTTATATAAGTATATGGCTATGTATAATAAGGTTTGTTCTTAGGGAATTGGTGGATAGGTGAGCATGAAATATAGCAATTCAGTAAGGATGAATATTTTCTATAGGGGTTGTTATTTATTTATTATAAATATATGGGCCCTTAGTCTAAATTAGACAATTAGTGTATGTATAATTTAGTGTTGCTATATAGCTGTATAGCTAAGTTGAGGCACATATTCTATTTTTATAGTGTTTAAATAGAAAAGGTGAGATTTAAATGGATATGGGGAAGTAGTTAATTGTTGAGGTGTTAGTAATGTTCTATGTGTATAATTGGTTAATATAGCTGTTGGTGCAGGAGTGAGGTACATTTATGATTGACTAGCTGTTGATGGGTAGTATAACATAAGTATGTATGATATAGATGAATATTTGGGGTAGCTAGACTGATGTGAGATGAATATTTGGGGTAGCTAGACTGATGTGAGATGAATATTTGGGGTAGCTAGACTGTTGTGCATTTGGCTTTATATTTGTGGAGCACGAATGTGATGGAAAACATCCCTTTATGCTAAAATTTTACTATCTTATGAAGCGCACGGACTTTAAAAGAAGCACTTATGTTAACGTTTTTACTTTTTTGATTAACAAACACAGACAGACACTTTTTGGGGACAAGACAGAAAACAAAAGGTGGATTTTTTTTTTTACTGAGCAAAGGATCAAAGTGTTTTTAAGCACTTTTTGTATCGGCTCATTCAAAGTAACAAAAGAAAGAGAAGACAAGCTTTATAAATTTTAACAAAAAGTAATTTATTTTTCTAGAAAACATGAAATAATGTAAATAATTTAAGCAAGACTTACGCTTTACAGAAATGTTCCAAATTTTGTTCAAAATAGAAATATGTCTTGTAAAAAGTTCTAAATACAGTCTGAAGTTTCAGTCCAAAATGGCAGATGACCACGTCAAACGAAGGCTAACAGAAAATTCCAGAATTTACACAATAAAGCAGTTTGTGTTGTCTCGTTACAATTTAAAATAGTTTTGGGAAAATATCTAAATCAGTAATGTTGTTCTTCAGGAAAACAACTATTCAAAAAACCGAAGTAAAAATAGCTCCTCTAACAAGACATGTAGTTATACGTAGACATACGAACAGACAACTTATAGAACAAAATACCTTTTTTAAGGTATTAGAAGTTGTATAATTGACTTTACAACTCTACCACTGTGTATGACTCGACAACGACTGTCGACTCTTGACTACGACTGCCTGTCCGGGACTGCTTACTTCTTACAAAAATCTCAAACATATAATTGAAGATTATGTTTTGTTTGAATTGCACGTGCACGAGGACGCATGCAATTTCGAAATACTTCTGGACATTTAGGAAATCCTGACCCAGTATCAGCCAATCGTTTTCATGGCTATTCCTGAATGTTTACTTGTAATGAATTTGTTATTATACACATCACGTGCTCACATGAGTCACATCTACGATTCAAGTAAACAGTTTTTTCAAAAACATATTAGACGATATTAATATAATTATATTAAAAATTGCATTTAATGAATTAAAATGAAATAAAAGGATTTATACAAAATTCTTTTCTTAACACACATACTTTAACAACAGGGTTGTAACAGCACACTTCTATTTTTTCTAAAATTTTTAAAGTTTTTGCAAATGGAAAGAGTATATGTTTTCGAGAGTCTTTGGTAACCCTAAAAAGGGCCATGTTTTTGTTTTGTTAACGGAGAGTAATAGCAATCTTTTTTAACTAAGGTTGTGACCTTTCTGGCAGCAGGCTTTCCTATACGATAAGGCCTGCTTTTGAAAAAAGAGAAAGAGAAGTCTTTGGCATCTATTCTACAGTCCACAAATCCCCTCTGGTTCTTTCTAATTGCTGCTGCTACTGGTTCTGCTGTTCTTCTCTCTACTTTTTCTGAAGTCTGTATTTCTCAGTCCATTCTTCTCGTTTTTTCTAAATTTCTTCTCTAAAGACACCTTCTATGAGGTCTTGCGCTATAGAGAGCATCCTAACATTCTCTATTTATTCAGGCTTGGGCATCCATGAATCTTATTATTGTCTTCTAAATCAATGCTATCCATGAATCTGATTGTTGTGTTCTGAAATGATACTATCCATGACTCTGGTTGTTGTTTTCTAAATCGATAATATCCATGAATCCTATTGTTGTGTTCTAAATCGACACTATCCATGAATCTGATTGTTGCTTTAAATCGAGACTATTCATGAATCTGATTGTTTAGTTCTAAATCGATACTATCCATGAATCCTATTGGTGTGTTCTAAAATGATATTATTCATGAATCTCATTGTTGTGTTCTAAATTGATACTATCCATGAATCTGATTGTTATGTTCTAAATCGATGCTATCCATGAATCTGATTGATGCTCTAAATCGATACTATCTATGAATATGATTGTTGTGTTCTAAATCGATAATATCCATGAATCTGATTGATGCTCTAAATCGATACTATCCATGAATCTGATTGATGCTCTAAATCGATACTATCCATAAATCTGATTGATGCTCTAAATCGATACTATCCATGAATCTGATTGATGCTCTAAATTGATACTATCTATGAATCTGATTTTTGTGTTCTAAATCGATACTATCCATGAATCTGATTGTTGTGTTCTAAATCGATACTATTCATGAATCTGATTGTTTCGTACTAAATCGATACTATCCATGAATCCTATTGGTGTGTTCTAAATCGATGCTATCCATGAATCTGATTGTTGTGTTCTAAATCGATACTATCCATGAATCTGATTGATGCTCTAAATCGATACTATCAATGAATCTGATTGTTGAATTCTAAATCGATACTATCCATGATTCTGATTGTTGTGTTGTAAATCGATGTGATCCATGAATTTAATTGTTGCTCTAAATCAATACTATCCATGAATCTGATTCTTGTGGTGTAAATCGATACTATCCATGATTCTGATTGATGTGTTGTAAATCGATATTATCCAAGAATCTGATTGTTGTGCTCTAAATCAATACTATCCATGATTCTGATTGTTGTGTTGTAAATCGATGTGATCCATGAATTTAATTGTTGCTCTAAATCAATACTATCCATGAATCTGATTGTTGTCTTCTAAATCGATACTATCCATGAATCTGATTGTTGTGTTCTAAATCGATACTATCCATGAATCTGATTGTTGTGTTGTAAATCGATACTATCAATGAATCTGATTGTTGTGTTGTTAATCGATACTATCCATGAATCTGATTGTTGTGTTGTAAATCGATACTATCAATGAATCTGATTGTTGTGTTCTAAATCGATACTATCCATGAATCTGATTGTTTGTTCTAAATCGGTTCTATCCATGAACTTGATCTGATTGTTGTATTCTGAATTGATACTATCCATGAATCTGATTGTTTGTTTTCTAAATCGATACTATCCATGAATCTGATTGTTGTGTTCTAAATCGATACTATCCATGAATCTGATTGTTGTGTTCTAAATCGATGCTATCCATGAATTTGATCTGTTTGTTGTATTCTGAATCGATACTATCCATGAATCTGATTGTTGTGTTCTAAATCGATACTATCCATGAATCTGATTGTTATGTTCTAAATCGATGCTATCCATGAATTTGATCTGATTGTTGTATTCTGAATCGATACTATCCATGAATCTGATTGTTGTGTTCTAAATCAATACTATCCATGAATCTGATTGTTGTGTTCTAAATCGATGCTATCCATGAATTTGATCTGATTGTTGTGTTCTAAATCGATACTATCCATGAATCTGATTGTTATGTTCTAAATCGATGCTATCCATGAATTTGATCTGATTGTTGTGTTCTAAATCGATACTATCCATGAATCTGATTGTTATGTTCTAAATCGATGCTATCCATGAATTTGATCTGATTGTTGTATTCTGAATCGATACTATCCATGAATCTGATTGTTGTGTTCTAAATTGATACTATCCATGAATCTGATTGTTGTGTTGTAAATCGGTGCTATCCATGAATCTGATTGTTGTGTTGTAAATCGATACTATCCATGTATCTGATTGTTGTGTTGTAAATCGGTGCTATCCATGAATCTGATTGTTGTGTTGTAAATCGATACTATCCATGTATCTGATTGTTGTGTTGTAAATCGGTGCTATCCATGAACTGATTGTTGTGTTGTAAATCGATACTATCCATGTATCTGATTGTTGTGTTGTAAATCGGTGCTATCCATGAATCTGATTGTTGTGTTGTAAATCGATACTATCCATGTATCTGATTGTTGTGTTGTAAATCGGTGCTATCCATGAATCTGATTGTTGTGTTGTAAATCGATACTATCCATGTATCTGATTGTTGTGTTGTAAATCGGTGCTATCCATGAATCTGATTGTTGTGTTGTAAATCGATACTATCCATGAATCTGATTGTTATGTTCTAAATCGATGCTATCCTTGAATCTGATTGTTGTGTTCTAAATCGATACTATCCATGAATCTGATTGTTGTGTTCTAAATCGATACTATCCATGAATCTGATTGTTGTGTTCTAAATCGATACTATCCATGAATCTGATTGTTGTGTTCTAAAATGATACTATCCTCGAATCTGATCTGATTGTTGTGTTCTAAATCGATGCTATCCATGAATTTGATTGTTATGTTCTAAATCGATGCTATCCTTGAATCTGATATGATTGTTGTGTTCTGAATCGATACTATCCTTGAATAGGATTGTTGTGTTCTAAAATGATACTATCCTCGAATCTGATCTGATTGTTGTGTTCTAAATCGATGCTATCCATGAATTTGATTGTTATGTTCTAAATCGATGCTATCCTTGAATCTGATCTGATTGTTGTGTTCTGAATCGATACTATCCTTGAATAGGATTGTTGTGGTCTAAATTGATACTATCCATGAATCTGATTGTTATGTTCTAAATCAATGCTATCCATGAATTTGATCTGATTGTTGTATTCTGAATCGATACTATCCATGAATCTGATTGTTGTGTTCTAAATCAATACTATCCATGAATCTGATTGTTGTGTTCTAAATCGATGCTATCCATGAATTTGATCTGATTGTTGTGTTCTAAATCGATACTATCCATGAATCTGATTGTTATGTTCTAAATCGATGCTATCCATGAATTTGATCTGATTGTTGTATTCTGAATCGATACTATCCATGAATCTGATTGTTGTGTTCTAAATCAATATTATCCATGAATCTGATTGTTGTGTTGAAAGTCGATACTATCCATGAATTTGATTGTTGTGTTCTAAACTGATACTATCTATGAATATGATTGTAGTGTTCTAAATTGTTTTACTATACAAGAATCTGATTGTTGCTCTAAACTGATATTATCTATCAATCTGATTATTGTGTTCTAAAATGATATTATCCTTGAATCTGATTGTTGTGTTCTAAATCGATACTATCAATGAATCTGATTGTTGTGTTCTAAATCGATACTATCCATGAATCTGATTGTTGTGTTCTAAATCGATACTATCCATGAATCTGATTGTTGTGTTCTAAATCGATACTATCCATGAATCTGATTGTTGTGTTGTAAATCGATACTATCCATGAATCTGATTGTTTGTGTTCTAAATCGATACTATCCATGAATCTGATTGTTTGTGTTCTAAATCGATACTATCCATGAATCTGATTGTTGTGTTGTAAATCGATACTATCCATGTATCTGATTGTTGTGTTGTAAATCGATACTATCCATGAATCTGATTGTTGTGTTCTAAATCGATACTATCCATGAATCTGATTGTTGTGTTCTAAATCGATACTATCCATGAATCTGATTGTTGTGTTGTAAATCGATACTATCCATGTATCTGATTGTTGTGTTGTAAATCGATACTATCCATGAATCTGATTGTTTGTGTTCTAAATCGATACTATCCATGAATCTGATTGTTGTGTTGTAAATCGATACTATCCATGTATCTGATTGTTGTGTTGTAAATCGGTGCTATCCATGAATCTGATTGTTGTGTTGTAAATCGATACTATCCATGTATCTGATTGTTGTGTTGTAAATCGGTGCTATCCATGAATCTGATTGTTGTGTTGTAAATCGATACTATCCATGTATCTGATTGTTGTGTTGTAAATCGGTGCTATCCATGAATCTGATTGTTGTGTTGTAAATCGATACTATCCATGTATCTGATTGTTGTGTTGTAAATCGGTGCTATCCATGAATCTGATTGTTGTGTTGTAAATCGATACTATCCATGAATCTGATTGTTATGTTCTAAATCGATGCTATCCTTGAATCTGATTGTTGTGTTCTAAATCGATACTATCCATGAATCTGATTGTTGTGTTCTAAATCGATACTATCCATGAATCTGATTGTTGTGTTCTAAATCGATACTATCCATGAATCTGATTGTTGTGTTCTAAAATGATACTATCCTCGAATCTGATCTGATTGTTGTGTTCTAAATCGATGCTATCCATGAATTTGATTGTTATGTTCTAAATCGATGCTATCCTTGAATCTGATATGATTGTTGTGTTCTGAATCGATACTATCCTTGAATAGGATTGTTGTGTTCTAAAATGATACTATCCTCGAATCTGATCTGATTGTTGTGTTCTAAATCGATGCTATCCATGAATTTGATTGTTATGTTCTAAATCGATGCTATCCTTGAATCTGATCTGATTGTTGTGTTCTGAATCGATACTATCCTTGAATAGGATTGTTGTGGTCTAAATTGATACTATCCATGAATCTGATTGTTATGTTCTAAATCAATGCTATCCATGAATTTGATCTGTTTGTTGTATTCTGAATTGATATTATCCATGAATCTGATTGTTGTATTCTGAATTGATATTATCCATGAATCTGATTGTTGTGTTCTAAATTGATACTATCCATGAATCTGATTGTTGTGTTCTAAATTGATATTATCCATGAATCTGATTGTTGTGTTCTAAATTGATACTATCCATGAATCTGATTGTTGTGTTCTAAATTGATACTATCCATGAATCTGATTGTTGTGTTCTAAATTGATATTATCCATGAATCTGATTGTTGTGTTCTAAATTGATATTATCCATGAATCTGATTGTTGTGTTCTAAATCGATACTATCCATGAATCTGATTGTTGTGTTCTAAATCGATACTATCCATGAATCTGATTGTTATGTTCTAAATCGATGCTATCCATGAATCTGATTGTTGTGTTGTAAATCGATACTATCCATGTATCTGATTGTTGTGTTGTAAATCGATACTATCAATGAATCTGATTGTTTCTCTAAATAGATACTATCCATGAATCTGATTGTTACTCTAAATAGATACTATCCATGAATCTAATTGTTGCTCTAAATCAATACTATCCATGAATCTGATTGTTGTGTTCTAAATCGATGCTATCAATGAATCTGATTGTTTCTCTAAATAGATTCTATCCATGAATCTGTTGTGTTCTAAATCGATGCTATCCATGAATTTGATTGTTGTTTTGTAAATCGATACTATCCATGAATCTGATTGTTGTTTTGTAAATCGATACTATCCATGTATCTGATTGTTGTGTTGTAAATCGATACTATCCATGAATCTGATTGTTGTGTTCTAAATCGATACTATCCATGAATCTGATTGTTGTGTTCTAAATCGATACTATCCATGAATCTGATTGTTGTGTTGTAAATCGATACTATCCATGTATCTGATTGTTGTGTTGTAAATCGATACTATCCATGAATCTGATTGTTTGTGTTCTAAATCGATACTATCCATGAATCTGATTGTTGTGTTGTAAATCGATACTATCCATGTATCTGATTGTTGTGTTGTAAATCGGTGCTATCCATGAATCTGATTGTTGTGTTGTAAATCGATACTATCCATGTATCTGATTGTTGTGTTGTAAATCGGTGCTATCCATGAATCTGATTGTTGTGTTGTAAATCGATACTATCCATGTATCTGATTGTTGTGTTGTAAATCGGTGCTATCCATGAATCTGATTGTTGTGTTGTAAATCGATACTATCCATGTATCTGATTGTTGTGTTGTAAATCGGTGCTATCCATGAATCTGATTGTTGTGTTGTAAATCGATACTATCCATGTATCTGATTGTTGTGTTGTAAATCGGTGCTATCCATGAATCTGATTGTTGTGTTGTAAATCGATACTATCCATGAATCTGATTGTTATGTTCTAAATCGATGCTATCCTTGAATCTGATTGTTGTGTTCTAAATCGATACTATCCATGAATCTGGTTGTTGTGTTCTAAATCGATACTATCCATGAATCTGATTGTTGTGTTCTAAATCGATACTATCCATGAATCTGATTGTTGTGTTCTAAAATGATACTATCCTCGAATCTGATCTGATTGTTGTGTTCTAAATCGATGCTATCCATGAATTTGATTGTTATGTTCTAAATCGATGCTATCCTTGAATCTGATATGATTGTTGTGTTCTGAATCGATACTATCCTTGAATAGGATTGTTGTGTTCTAAAATGATACTATCCTCGAATCTGATCTGATTGTTGTGTTCTAAATCGATGCTATCCATGAATTTGATTGTTATGTTCTTAATCGATGCTATCCTTGAATCTGATCTGATTGTTGTGTTCTGAATCGATACTATCCTTGAATAGGATTGTTGTGGTCTAAATTGATACTATCCATGAATCTGATTGTTGTGTTCTAAATCGATGCTATCCATGAATTTGATCTGATTGTTGTGTTCTAAATCGATACTATCCATGAATCTGATTGTTATGTTCTAAATCGATGCTATCCATGAATTTGATCTGATTGTTGTATTCTGAATCGATACTATCCATGAATCTGATTGTTGTGTTCTAAATCAATATTATCCATGAATCTGATTGTTGTGTTGAAAGTCGATACTATCCATGAATTTGATTGTTGTGTTCTAAACTGATACTATCTATGAATATGATTGTAGTGTTCTAAATTGTTTTACTATACAAGAATCTGATTGTTGCTCTAAACTGATATTATCTATCAATCTGATTATTGTGTTCTAAAATGATATTATCCTTGAATCTGATTGTTGTGTTCTAAATCGATACTATCAATGAATCTGATTGTTGTGTTCTAAATCGATACTATCCATGAATCTGATTGTTGTGTTCTAAATCGATACTATCCATGAATCTGATTGTTGTGTTCTAAATCGATACTATCCATGAATCTGATTGTTGTGTTGTAAATCGATACTATCCATGAATCTGATTGTTTGTGTTCTAAATCGATACTATCCATGAATCTGATTGTTTGTGTTCTAAATCGATACTATCCATGAATCTGATTGTTGTGTTGTAAATCGATACTATCCATGTATCTGATTGTTGTGTTGTAAATCGATACTATCCATGAATCTGATTGTTGTGTTCTAAATCGATACTATCCATGAATCTGATTGTTGTGTTCTAAATCGATACTATCCATGAATCTGATTGTTGTGTTGTAAATCGATACTATCCATGTATCTGATTAATGTGTTGTAAATCGATACTATCCATGAATCTGATTGTTTGTGTTCTAAATCGATACTATCCATGAATCTGATTGTTGTGTTGTAAATCGATACTATCCATGTATCTGATTGTTGTGTTGTAAATCGGTGCTATCCATGAATCTGATTGTTGTGTTGTAAATCGATACTATCCATGTATCTGATTGTTGTGTTGTAAATCGGTGCTATCCATGAATCTGATTGTTGTGTTGTAAATCGATACTATCCATGTATCTGATTGTTGTGTTGTAAATCGGTGCTATCCATGAATCTGATTGTTGTGTTGTAAATCGATACTATCCATGTATCTGATTGTTGTGTTGTAAATCGGTGCTATCCATGAATCTGATTGTTGTGTTGTAAATCGATACTATCCATGAATCTGATTGTTATGTTCTAAATCGATGCTATCCTTGAATCTGATTGTTGTGTTCTAAATCGATACTATCCATGAATCTGATTGTTGTGTTCTAAATCGATACTATCCATGAATCTGATTGTTGTGTTCTAAATCGATACTATCCATGAATCTGATTGTTGTGTTCTAAAATGATACTATCCTCGAATCTGATCTGATTGTTGTGTTCTAAATCGATGCTATCCATGAATTTGATTGTTATGTTCTAAATCGATGCTATCCTTGAATCTGATATGATTGTTGTGTTCTGAATCGATACTATCCTTGAATAGGATTGTTGTGTTCTAAAATGATACTATCCTCGAATCTGATCTGATTGTTGTGTTCTAAATCGATGCTATCCATGAATTTGATTGTTATGTTCTAAATCGATGCTATCCTTGAATCTGATCTGATTGTTGTGTTCTGAATCGATACTATCCTTGAATAGGATTGTTGTGGTCTAAATTGATACTATCCATGAATCTGATTGTTATGTTCTAAATCAATGCTATCCATGAATTTGATCTGTTTGTTGTATTCTGAATTGATATTATCCATGAATCTGATTGTTGTATTCTGAATTGATATTATCCATGAATCTGATTGTTGTGTTCTAAATTGATACTATCCATGAATCTGATTGTTGTGTTCTAAATTGATATTATCCATGAATCTGATTGTTGTGTTCTAAATTGATACTATCCATGAATCTGATTGTTGTGTTCTAAATTGATACTATCCATGAATCTGATTGTTGTGTTCTAAATTGATATTATCCATGAATCTGATTGTTGTGTTCTAAATTGATATTATCCATGAATCTGATTGTTGTGTTCTAAATCGATACTATCCATGAATCTGATTGTTGTGTTCTAAATCGATACTATCCATGAATCTGATTGTTATGTTCTAAATCGATGCTATCCATGAATCTGATTGTTGTGTTGTAAATCGATACTATCCATGTATCTGATTGTTGTGTTGTAAATCGATACTATCAATGAATCTGATTGTTTCTCTAAATAGATACTATCCATGAATCTGATTGTTACTCTAAATAGATACTATCCATGAATCTAATTGTTGCTCTAAATCAATACTATCCATGAATCTGATTGTTGTGTTCTAAATCGATGCTATCAATGAATCTGATTGTTTCTCTAAATAGATTCTATCCATGAATCTGTTGTGTTCTAAATCGATGCTATCCATGAATTTGATTGTTGTTTTGTAAATCGATACTATCCATGAATCTGATTGTTGTTTTGTAAATCGATACTATCCATGTATCTGATTGTTGTGTTGTAAATCGATACTATCCATGAATCTGATTGTTGTGTTCTAAATCGATACTATCCATGAATCTGATTGTTGTGTTCTAAATCGATACTATCCATGAATCTGATTGTTGTGTTGTAAATCGATACTATCCATGTATCTGATTGTTGTGTTGTAAATCGATACTATCCATGAATCTGATTGTTTGTGTTCTAAATCGATACTATCCATGAATCTGATTGTTGTGTTGTAAATCGATACTATCCATGTATCTGATTGTTGTGTTGTAAATCGGTGCTATCCATGAATCTGAATGTTGTGTTGTAAATCGATACTATCCATGTATCTGATTGTTGTGTTGTAAATCGGTGCTATCCATGAATCTGATTGTTGTGTTGTAAATCGATACTATCCATGTATCTGATTGTTGTGTTGTAAATCGGTGCTATCCATGAATCTGATTGTTGTGTTGTAAATCGATACTATCCATGTATCTGATTGTTGTGTTGTAAATCGGTGCTATCCATGAATCTGATTGTTGTGTTGTAAATCGATACTATCCATGTATCTGATTGTTGTGTTGTAAATCGGTGCTATCCATGAATCTGATTGTTGTGTTGTAAATCGATACTATCCATGAATCTGATTGTTATGTTCTAAATCGATGCTATCCTTGAATCTGATTGTTGTGTTCTAAATCGATACTATCCATGAATCTGATTGTTGTGTTCTAAATCGATACTATCCATGAATCTGATTGTTGTGTTCTAAATCGATACTATCCATGAATCTGATTGTTGTGTTCTAAAATGATACTATCCTCGAATCTGATCTGATTGTTGTGTTCTAAATCGATGCTATCCATGAATTTGATTGTTATGTTCTAAATCGATGCTATCCTTGAATCTGATATGATTGTTGTGTTCTGAATCGATACTATCCTTGAATAGGATTGTTGTGTTCTAAAATGATACTATCCTCGAATCTGATCTGATTGTTGTGTTCTAAATCGATGCTATCCATGAATTTGATTGTTATGTTCTAAATCGATGCTATCCTTGAATCTGATCTGATTGTTGTGTTCTGAATCGATACTATCCTTGAATAGGATTGTTGTGGTCTAAATTGATACTATCCATGAATCTGATTGTTATGTTCTAAATCAATGCTATCCATGAATTTGATCTGATTGTTGTATTCTGAATCGATACTATCCATGAATCTGATTGTTGTGTTCTAAATCAATACTATCCATGAATCTGATTGTTGTGTTCTAAATCGATGCTATCCATGAATTTGATCTGATTGTTGTGTTCTAAATCGATACTATCCATGAATCTGATTGTTATGTTCTAAATCGATGCTATCCATGAATTTGATCTGATTGTTGTATTCTGAATCGATACTATCCATGAATCTGATTGTTGTGTTCTAAATCAATATTATCCATGAATCTGATTGTTGTGTTGAAAGTCGATACTATCCATGAATTTGATTGTTGTGTTCTAAACTGATACTATCTATGAATATGATTGTAGTGTTCTAAATTGTTTTACTATACAAGAATCTGATTGTTGCTCTAAACTGATATTATCTATCAATCTGATTATTGTGTTCTAAAATGATATTATCCTTGAATCTGATTGTTGTGTTCTAAATCGATACTATCAATGAATCTGATTGTTGTGTTCTAAATCGATACTATCCATGAATCTGATTGTTGTGTTCTAAATCGATACTATCCATGAATCTGATTGTTGTGTTGTAAATCGATACTATCCATGTATCTGATTGTTGTGTTGTAAATCGATACTATCCATGAATCTGATTGTTTGTGTTCTAAATCGATACTATCCATGAATCTGATTGTTGTGTTGTAAATCGATACTATCCATGTATCTGATTGTTGTGTTGTAAATCGGTGCTATCCATGAATCTGATTGTTGTGTTGTAAATCGATACTATCCATGTATCTGATTGTTGTGTTGTAAATCGGTGCTATCCATGAATCTGATTGTTGTGTTGTAAATCGATACTATCCATGTATCTGATTGTTGTGTTGTAAATCGGTGCTATCCATGAATCTGATTGTTGTGTTGTAAATCGATACTATCCATGTATCTGATTGTTGTGTTGTAAATCGGTGCTATCCATGAATCTGATTGTTGTGTTGTAAATCGATACTATCCATGAATCTGATTGTTATGTTCTAAATCGATGCTATCCTTGAATCTGATTGTTGTGTTCTAAATCGATACTATCCATGAATCTGATTGTTGTGTTCTAAATCGATACTATCCATGAATCTGATTGTTGTGTTCTAAATCGATACTATCCATGAATCTGATTGTTGTGTTCTAAAATGATACTATCCTCGAATCTGATCTGATTGTTGTGTTCTAAATCGATGCTATCCATGAATTTGATTGTTATGTTCTAAATCGATGCTATCCTTGAATCTGATATGATTGTTGTGTTCTGAATCGATACTATCCTTGAATAGGATTGTTGTGTTCTAAAATGATACTATCCTCGAATCTGATCTGATTGTTGTGTTCTAAATCGATGCTATCCATGAATTTGATTGTTATGTTCTAAATCGATGCTATCCTTGAATCTGATCTGATTGTTGTGTTCTGAATCGATACTATCCTTGAATAGGATTGTTGTGGTCTAAATTGATACTATCCATGAATCTGATTGTTATGTTCTAAATCAATGCTATCCATGAATTTGATCTGTTTGTTGTATTCTGAATTGATATTATCCATGAATCTGATTGTTGTATTCTGAATTGATATTATCCATGAATCTGATTGTTGTGTTCTAAATTGATACTATCCATGAATCTGATTGTTGTGTTCTAAATTGATATTATCCATGAATCTGATTGTTGTGTTCTAAATTGATACTATCCATGAATCTGATTGTTGTGTTCTAAATTGATACTATCCATGAATCTGATTGTTGTGTTCTAAATTGATATTATCCATGAATCTGATTGTTGTGTTCTAAATTGATATTATCCATGAATCTGATTGTTGTGTTCTAAATCGATACTATCCATGAATCTGATTGTTGTGTTCTAAATCGATACTATCCATGAATCTGATTGTTATGTTCTAAATCGATGCTATCCATGAATCTGATTGTTGTGTTGTAAATCGATACTATCCATGTATCTGATTGTTGTGTTGTAAATCGATACTATCAATGAATCTGATTGTTTCTCTAAATAGATACTATCCATGAATCTGATTGTTACTCTAAATAGATACTATCCATGAATCTAATTGTTGCTCTAAATCAATACTATCCATGAATCTGATTGTTGTGTTCTAAATCGATGCTATCAATGAATCTGATTGTTTCTCTAAATAGATTCTATCCATGAATCTGTTGTGTTCTAAATCGATGCTATCCATGAATTTGATTGTTGTTTTGTAAATCGATACTATCCATGAATCTGATTGTTGTTTTGTAAATCGATACTATCCATGAATCTGATTGTTGTGTTCTAAATCGATGCTATCCATAAATTTGATTGTTGTTTTGTAAATCGATACTATCCATGAATATGATTGTTGTGTTGTAAATCGATACTATCCATGAATCTGATTGTTGTGTTGTAAATCGATACTATCAATGAATCTGATTGTTGTGTTCTAAATCGATACTATCCATGAATCTGATTGTTGTGTTGTAAATCGATACTATTCATGAATCTGATTTTTACTCTAAATCGATACTATCTATGAATCTGACATGTAGCAGACATGTAGCATGATGTCCCACCCAGTGACATTATCCTGACACCAGGTTGACCAGTCCTAACACTAACCTCATAATGCCGAGTTCCAATCGAGGCCGCTGCTAGTACCATTTTCATAAGTCTTTGGTATGACTCAACTGGGGATCAAACCAGCATCCAAGATGGACGCTCTTACCACTAAGCCACCAGAGCAGTTCAGATCTATTGAGTATAAAATTCATATTAATGGTTTACGTGGACTATAAATTCAGATATATGGACTGTATATTTCTTAGCTTTCATTATTATTTGGTATTGTTGCTACTTCCTCATCTGGATCATTTTTTCACTAAGGTCTCAAATGATAATCATATTAATAAGGCTCAATAATCTAAAGATAATTGTATCCAGATAAATTATGAATAACCAGCTTAATATATTTGAGATTTGCAACATCAGCATTTTCCACTTAAGTGATTATGATTTCTTACATTAAAGTTGGTAGATATTTTTTCCCTTTTTTAACCTCAGCAGTTTAATAAGGATACCATATCACCCTATCAGCCTATTTGGGCACTCCATTCATACTTCACCCTATCAGCCTATTAGGGCACTCCATTCATACTTCACCCTATCAGCCTATTTGGGCACTCCACACACTTCAGTCTATCAGCCTATTTGGGCACTCCACACACTTCACCCTATCAGCCTATTT